>OMNZ01038599.1:1936-15701 GCA_900303255.1 Lesueurigobius sanzi | reverse complement strand
ACCACTTGTTTTGACTTGCTTCAATAGATTTCTACTTAGTTCCTTTTTTATTTAAATTAATTTACCAATGGGGTAAGAAAATTGGTCTTTGGGCAGTTTTATTTCCCTAATTCAAGTGAGATTTCCTTAGAATCAGTAAAAATTGTCATGAAATAAACCAAATAATCTAGATGACAGTAGTAAATGTGCCTAATCTAGTCAAAACTGCTCTAAACAAGACTAATATTCTCAAATCCAGTCATTTAACCATAAAACAGAACAATAATGATCATTTATTCTATAAAATACTTTCTTTTAGTGTTTTTATCATTTATTTGAGCTGAAACACCTCAGCCCTTTATTTACTGCAGTCTCAGACCCACCAGGAAGACAAATTTGTTTTCTAACGATAAATATTTTTTCGGTACCAGTTTTCGGTACCAATTTATTTTTCGATATCGGTAGTACCTTCATAATTTTTTTGATACCGTACTGGTATCGTTTAACGGTACCCAGCCCTAGTCCAGATGCACATTCTGGATGTGTTAGTCCGGATTCGAGTCCAAGTCCTACTGTCTAGGTCGCAATTCAGATTATATAATGATTCTTGTACATTAATAGCTTTATATTGCTGTGAAACCGCCACGTAACCAAAGCTATCGGCTTCGTCTGAGAGTTCACACTTCAGTTTTGTCGCTTACTCAGAGAATGACGAAAGCTGAGCAAAAGAAGGAATGGCTGGGAGAAATGGAAGGTGTGTGTTTGAGCAGCTGCATGAAACAGAAAAGGCAGATTGTCAGGGTCTTATCACAATTTGATTTTATATTATGACATTGTCCAGCCTTAATTGAATGAAGTGTATCATAATGTTGCCCAATAGTACAGTATACTTTCACAGTTTCATTGCAAACATTTCTAAAACAAAAATAAATCAAGCAAGAAAGCATTCATTGTATAAGAAATGATGAATACCACAAACAAACGTCCTTTACAGCCCGAGCTAAGATATCAACGATGTTTCACCCTGTGTGTTGTAGATGACTATGGGACCCTCCTCTTGGCCGAGTCCCTGCTGGAGGAGTGTCTGCAGGACAACATGGAGATGCTGAGACTGTTCAAACCTTTAGAGGACAAGAGCCAGCCCAAACTGAGCCGCGCCAAAGGATTCCTCAACACCATCCTGAGCAGGGGCCGCCTCCCCGTACGTCCACTCAAGCAAACCAGTGGCTTTAGTGTAGAGATGCGAGATTAAATACAAGTCACAATTTTAATGTTGCACAAGTTCAATATTGTGTGCAAGCTACTACATCTCCTATCTGAAGGTTGTTTTATTGAGTGTAACAGTGTTTGCTAAACTTTTTGAGCACACCACCGAACATAAACTGTATTAATTGTAATATCATGACAATCTAGTCTCAATGAACTTAGTCAGTGTGAAACCTGGGTCTGTTTAGAAGAAGGAATTAATGATTCATTCAGTCTACTAAACAGAGTTGTGCTCAATACAGTATATGCATTTCGTAGAATATGAATGATAACACAAAAACCTTTATTTCGCTCATGGTTAGTGGTTGCTTGAAGCCATTTATTCTCACAAAGAAAGTGGAAAGTGAGTTTGTTTTACACTTTTCAACTAGAAACTAGCCAAATGTACCTGATCAAAAGTTTACATATTGTGCATCATGAAACATACATTTTTTCAGAGAGTCCTGTATTTCAGCTGAAGTGAGTTTTTCTTTGCTCCTGAACAATTTTCCTTGCAGTTGTTGAAGGTCATGTAAACATGTTAGATCAGGGACATTTGAGTAGTATCTGTTTCATTATGATTTCAAAAGAGTAAACTCAGTTCTTTGACAATAAATGGCTTCACACAAACCACTGACCATGAGTGGAAAAAAAATACTTTTGTTTTTATCATTCATATTCAATGAAAAATGTCCAAAAGATTAAAAGGGTATGTCAACTTATCAGCACAACTGTTGGGCTTTTATCAAACGGTGGGGCGGTTTAAACATGTCACTTATTATTGGTAAATAAGTAGGTCAGCCCTGCAAGAGAGAGCCCAAAAGCGACTCTTTTTTGGCCTCAAACAGGAGTTTCCCTGCTCAGACTGAAGCAGGAGTCCTCACATGTTTTAGCTCTGTCTGCTTCACTTCTCGTCCCTCCGACAAAGTTTACAGCGCCCCCTGTTTGTCGGGTGTCAGGGACCTGTCTGTGTCACTGCAGAAGCACAAAAAGCCTGTGTTTTCCTTCGCACGCCCACCATCTTCGGTGTGCGGTCCCTCATAAATAATGGAGTCCAAGCGTGTCGGTGTGTACTGGGCGTTGGAATACCAATCAGGTGGAATTGGCAAACTTCCACGGCACACCTGAGAATTTCTCACGCCACACTTTTCTCACAGCTGCTTATCCTGTGGTTTAGACCTCTATTAACTTGTTCTTGATTTCCGTATTAAGTTTCAGTCTTATCTCAAATGTTAATGCCCCTGAATTTGCTTAAAAGGTGTGCTGCGAATGGAAACTGTATTTTTAAAAGTACATCACAATTCTAATCACAGTAGCAATTCTTTTCATCAAACAAAACAACACAAACAGATATTTTTCATGCAGACTGAGTAGTTTAATCCCCCCCTCTTTCTTTCTCCAGCCCAGATACCTGAACGAGGCTCTGCTGCTGATGGCTAAAGTGCACTATGTCCAGGGCCGGTTCAGAGACGCCCAGGGCATGTGCGCCCGAGTGGGACTGGAGGAGCTGACCAAGGAGGACCAGCCGGTGTACCACCTGAGGCTGCTGGCCGAGGCCTTTGTCATTAAAGGTGCGTTGTGAAGTGGTCAGTCATTTTGGGAATAATAAAAGGCCTGTTTAGAGACCTTACGTTTCATGAAGGGGAGACACTGCAGGCAAAACACATTTGTTTAAATATTCAGGTTTTGGCCCAGTTTACTCTCTCTGCATATACTTTGACCTGGATACAAATAAATGACCTCATTTTCACAAAAAGGTGTTTAGTTATTGCACTGATTCAATGTTTTTCCTTCAATTTATATGAGAAATACTCACTTCAAAGGCCATTTTCTCAAATTTAGTTGCGCCTACGGACTCCAAACTTTACAGTCTTGGACTATCTGAATGTTTGTTCTAAGGGATTTGTCAATATGTCTTTTCTAGCCTGATTTATTAAGTTTTGGACGCCCCAAAATCATTTTTCTCACTAATAACTAGATATTTTTCAAAAACTGAACAAATAACCAAAATCCCAGCTGAACAAATCTTTGTAACTAATGTATCAACAAAATCAAAGCATACATTTAAACCTGGCTCGATCCATTACTTAGATTTCATTGCCAAAATATAGACAATTTTGTCAATATAGGCAACTTATATGAACACATAAAATTACAGAAAACTTGCAATACATTTTTTTCCTCATACTTATGTCAGTATTACTGTGTTTTAATCTTTTCCTCATTCACCTGCAGTGTCTCGTCTTTAAATTAATTAAAAGTTACAAACATGTTAGCTGTTGTTGATATAGAACAAGTTAACACACACCAAAAACTGTATCAGAGGGTCCAGATGTGGAAAAACTGTTTAAGATTCAAAACAGCAGCACTGCACTCAGGTAGAATATGTCATCTCAGATCACCTTTCACTTTCTTAACCACAGTGCACGTGGAGTGGACCAGCCCAGGTGGCTAAGATCTTCTCCAAAAGGTCAAGAAAATGAAAGATGATCTGAAAAAGGCTTTGGCCAAAACGTCTTCAAAAATAAAGATCTAATACCTGAGTGCGTGTGTGTGTGTGATGCTGCTTTTGATATATCATGGCTATGAGACACACATTTCATATCTGGTTTATCGTGTGCATTTCTCCGACTGAAAGATCCTCTTAGATTTGAGAATGGAGCCTCGTTATTGTCAGGCAGCATCATCTCTCCTCAACCACATTTCTTTTGCACTGGTGTGTTTGTATTCAGTAGAGTTAGGTTCCATTTATCAGCCTTATTTATGATCTAATGGGAAGAATGTGATCGTAAGGCACAAGTTTAGTGAGAGCTTTACTGAGAATACTGAGCAGATCTGATTCATGCAACCTTTAATCTTCCTCCACTCCTCACTTTGCAGATCTGATCATTTAGAAGTTGGGACATGCAGATTTCATTCAGTTTTTCTAACACTGTTCTAGACCCCTCACAGTAATAGACCACGAAATGTGATATATGCCGCAGACGGTTTCATGGCCTACGTTTCATACTACTGTTGCTGTAAACCAGTAAAACATGATGAATCCAGTAAGTACGTCTGCCCCATCACACTTAACCTTACACTTGACTTGGTTGCAGAAAGTCTGAAGCACAAGAAAAAAAGAACACTTTTCTTCATATACAGAAACAGTCATAAGTCTATCTACATTGTATAATTCTCATTGAAGGCATGAAACGATGAATGAACCCATGGAGTTATGTAGGAAGCAAAAAAAAAAAAGGGTGGAATAGCACAAATATGTTTTATATTTTAAATTCTTCAAGATTGGCATCCTTTACTCTTGGCAAGTGTTTCCAAACTTTTGACCGGTAGGGTACAGAGAATGCAAAAAGTAAAATTGGCTTAAATTCAGTAATTTTGACTTGCCAAGTAAAATTATCTGCCAGTGGAACAAAAAACAACTTATTGTACTAAAAATGAGATACTAAATCAAAAATGACTTGAAATGATATGCTTTTTCTTATATTAAGTGCAAAAATACTTGTTCCATTGCCAGCTCATTTGACTAACCTGCTCAATTCAAGTGCACTTCTACTTACTTCAAGACAATTTCACTTTTTGCAGTGTTTACCTCATCAGTAAGTAGATACCATTATTTCACAGACGGGGTACAAAGTGCTTCACGCAACAAAATGAACTACAAGCATCATTCTTCAACCCAACACATCTCACAGGCCGGACAACAGCTGGGAGATTCCTGGGTAACAACACAAAGTTTAACCAAAACTTCCTCACTTCTGAAAATAAAACAACTATTATCGCGGCAGAACTCTCTTCCTAAATTCTTCGAAGGGCAGAGCTGGTGCTGCTGCTGCTGCTGCTGCTGACTTCATCAAAAATAACCCAAGCATTTACTTTCCGAATGACCTGTCTCCTCCTTGTCTCTCTGGTTGGAGATATTGCAGACCTGGAATCACAATGACCTTGTAAGGCGCTGACGTGGACATCGAGGGTGAAATTGGGTCTGTCTGAATGAATGTCCCGCAGCTGGACAGGATCAGGCTGAGTGGACATAGAGTGAGCCCAGGCTGCTCGGAGTGGGAGTGTGAGGGAGAATATTTGGGGTGTGACAACGGAGAATTAAAAAAGAGTTCTATGTCATGCGATGCAGACAGATGTGAACAGTTAGCAAGTCGTCGGATTCGTTAACCTGTTGTTCAATGTATTTTTCCTATAGCCGTTAGCATTAGCCGTCAAACATTTATGAAAAATCTAGAAGTCACACCAAAAGTAGTGAAATAATACTGTCCAATGTTGAAGGTCTTTGTATTTTAGTTTGAGAGTTACTGATAAAACATATTCGTAATGCATTAATGATCTGATTATTTTATGATGGAAGTTCTCTATATTGATATAACATAGATCAATACATTTAGTCACTCACAACAAAACTGTTTCTTTACATAAAAAAAAAAACTATACTATAGTAGATTTTATGAAATGCAGGCCACGGTATTTATTTATTTATAGTTTTGGCAGTCTTGGTCCTCCATACAGGGGCCATCATTACCCCAAAGATTGGTCCTTTTCTCCAAAATGATTATTCAAAAAAATAAATAGAAACTCATCATCACTTCATTTCCTGCTTTTCACTAGCAAGGACCATGCCACAATAATATTGCAGTTAAGAATGTTTATTGACGACGAAGATTGGAGGCTGGATGGAGACATGGGGGGGGGGGGGGGTCTTGTAGGGCACCCAGCTCTTTAGGACCCCCCTCCTGGGCAGAAGGATGAGTGCTGGAAGACAAGACCAGTTAGAGGGAGGGAGGGAGGGGTCGAGAGTTTTGAGATGAACAGTGTGGAAGGGGCTTGGCTGGTTTAAATAAGGCGTCTGGGTAATTGGAGGCGTGGATGAGCAGGGAGTGGTTGGAGAAGAGCGAGTGGTTGGTTGAGGTGTGGACCTGCTCCCGAACTTAGTCAATAGATATTAACTCCATTTATCTGAATGATTTTGATGAGAGGTGGGGTTTCAGACTTTGATAAGGTCCGCTCTTTTGGCTCATCTAACAACAAAAAACTGTTCATGGACTCAGCACACAGGTGAGGAACACAGCTTTACCTGTATGCTCCTCGGCTCAATTTGCTTCGACGTAGCGATCGAAGTAATGCCCACCCCTGCACTAGAGGGACAAACCATTGTATAGTTATAGCATTGGATTATACATCTGTACAGCGCCACCTTCTGTTCCGGAGTGGACACGATAATGTTCTCAAATCAGAGAAAAAAACACGACACGACCAACTTGTCTTCACTCCGTAAGTAACATGTAACGAGAGCTTTTTTTTTTCTTTTTACAAATGTAGTACAGTAGAAAGTATTATATTTGTTTGTCAAATGGAGTGGAGTAAAGCACAGATCCTCAAAAACTCTACTTAGGTACAGTACTTGAGTAAATGTACTCCTTTACTGCCTACCACTGGTCTTAAATACTAGAACATGGACTAAACAAGAACAAGAAACTGCCCTGGTAAGCTGGACCAGGAACGGAACGACACTCTGAAGTCATCTCCGTGAGGCAGGACTGAAAAGTACATAAAATAGTGCACCAAAATGTGAAACAAGTGGCTGAATAGTTTCTAAACTTAGTAGCTAAAGCACATTTGGGAATTGAAAAGGTTTGTAAAATGGGACTCCACACACTCTATGTTTAGCTGCAGGGACCCACATACTGTATATACAGGGATACAGCACCATAACAAATAATATATTGACACAAATACCTTATTACTGTATATTCAATAGCTGCCCCCCCCTAACAGACCCTGCCTAAATTATTGTAGCAATTTGACACATCTGTTTCAAGTCATGCAATAAAAACATCTTATTGCTACTGTACAACATTTTTTCCTCAACAAATTGGATTTCCTCCTGAATCTCCACCGTTGCATGACGTCATGGGTCACATTTCCAGAGCATTAAATTCATAATAGTATTGAGGACGCTGCATAATCTGGTTTCCCTCGTCATTATCAAGTCTCTGTTTCCTGATGATCGGACGTGAGCTCAGCCGCCGCCCCCTCATCAAAACCCTAATTATTTTACTGAAAAAAAAATCTTCATCTTATTGGATTATGCTGAAAGTTACAGTGGCATCAACTCCAGAAGTGGATCGTTCAAATTCTAGAGCCACTTTTTAACGGTTTCTTCACAAGTTTGTCAATACAGTGTGATTTTTAGATGTGAATATTCTGGACCTTGATGTTTTGTCTTTGCTTTTGGCAGTGGCTTATCTGATTAGCGCTGGCGTCTGGTCCCAGTCTTTTCTTCATCAAAACACAGTGCTAATAATGACATGGTAACAAAATGAATAAACAAAGGCTAATGGATACTAGGACTGTGCATATTTGAGAACAGAAAGGTATTTAATGGCTTTAGCATGTCAGAATATAAAAAATCTTTATGCATAAATACTGTGTCTTTATGCAAATGTCAGCAAGCAGAAGAAACTACATGTTTTTTTTTAGTTACAATCATTTCAAAACTAAGTACTCGTTACTCCATCGTACAGTAAGTCTGGATACTTTTAATAAAAAGGTGCTTGTTACTGATCAGGTCGATATAAAAATGAACCCATTTTTTGAACTGCTCTTTGAAATTAATGGATCTTAAAGACACGACTCCCAGTAAAGACAATAAATAAATCCTATTACTAATAAGTAGGGAGGCACCGATGCAAAATACTGCATTTAGCAGCAGTATGCAAATGCTAGGCAAAAAATCTTCAGTCTTCATCTGTACTCTGTAGTTGAAGTACTCTGTAGTTGAAGTGTAGGACGTTTCGATCTTAGTCCAAAGATCGTCATCAGCTTTATAACGACTTGAGCACGCTGTGGATCTTGAGAGTAAACCAGAAGGAGGAGTTAACCTCTAAGTCCCTCCTCTCTTGGTGCTAAAAGTAGGAAAACATCTTAGTCTATTCATACTTAATATGGCTCTGTATTGTCTCACCCTGGGCTAAGGTCTAAGTCTGTTGACACTTCCCTATGGCCCTGCGCCCAGTAGTCCAGGCTCATTAGCATGACAGTGGAGATGGTTTCACTAACGCTAGCTTCAACCAGTCACGGTTGCGACAGAAGCTTTGACTTAGTCACATCTAAAGTAGTGAAATAGGCTAATATTGGCCACTAGTGAAGGTCTTGGTTTTTGTATTTTAGTTTTTGAAACACTGTTATAGAATTGATACCTAACATTTGCAATGCGTGAAGGATCAGAAGACTGTATGTTGGATGTGGTTTATATTAGGCTGAATCCAGGAAATGTTGCTGATTTGTGTGACATCCTTGTTGTCACAAAGAAAATTATGTTTTAGTCCGTGAGCTGTAAATACTGACCCCTTTGGAGTTAGTGACTTGAATGAAGGTTTTCATTATGCCAAAATATAGAGCTTTCAATAAAATAAAGTGTGTTAAGTAAGAATAAAGTGTGTTTAGTAATTCTGAGTTTCTCCTATCTGAGCACATGAGGGCCAAATCACCAACATTTCCTGGATTGGGCCATTAATGTAACACAAAACAGTTGGTTTTTCACTCAATGCAAACCAGTTTCTTTACATTAAAAACAGCAAAAATGTCTCTATAAATCTACTTTTGTGAAATTCTCCCGGTATCGGTTGGTATTGGGTATCGGTAGATACTCAAACTTGAAGTATCGGTATTGGAAGCAAAAAAGCTGGATCGGTGCCTCTCTACTAATAAGTACTGTGTCTTAAATACTAAAACAATAATGAAATCAGAGCAAAGAATATAATAATGCATGATGCACAGAGCAGAGGTTATGTTGTAAAGTGCATCGCTAAAGAAACAGAAATACACACATATACAAATACAAAATACAATCTGATTGGTTCATTAAAACTTGTTTGCATGCACTAGATTGAGACACATGCAAAACAACTGAGACAAACAACCTTTACGCAAAACTTCTTCTTCTTCTTCTTCTTCTTCTTCTTCTTCTTTCTTCCTTCTTTCTTCTCCTCAGGTTGCTTTTAAATCATTCCACATTTAACCAGTTCACATGTGTTTTTGGCTGATATATCTGTTATATCTCTTGTTGTAAGACGCAGTCCTCTATTTTCGTTTGCTTGATGCACATGTCTCTCCTTTTCCCCCAGGTTTGTCTCTGGGCCATCAGACAGTGACAGGAGTGTCCCGTGTTCGTCTGTCGGAGCGAGAGGAGGAGAGTCTGTCCTGTTTCCTCAAAGCCTGCGACGCCGCGCTCTCCTTCCTACAAGAGCTTGATAAGGTGAAAGTTAACGCACTGGATTCTAATAGTGGTAGTTAAGTTAAGTTAAAAAGTTATCAATATCAGTCAGTCTAAAGGTTTCAGCGAAAGTAAAATGTACCTCTCATAAATGCACATAATAAAAACACATGTAGGTGACCAGCTTTTCCAACTAAAAAACGTGGACACAATTTGTGATTCCGTCACAGGGAGCCAGATCTTGACTGTGTTTCCCAAGCTGAAAGGTAAAACTGCTTGTTATTGTCTTATTGTATGCCCCAATAAGATATACTCAAGCTTTTTAATTGGTTTCTACTTTGTAATTGATAATCGAATGGACCAAAGACATGTCACATTTCAAGTCTATTACTTTGGGGATCAAAATGGCCAAAACCTGGGACACCTGGGACAGATCCTGTGTAAAATGGGAAAAATCTATGGTTTTGGAGAAATCTATGAGGACGTAGGACAAAGGACTCAAAATTGGGCCTGTCCCAGGTAAACTGGGGCTTCTGATCACCCTAAACACACTTTCAATAATACTATGAAAGAATTGCAATGTCTCGCACACATGAAAAAAGAAAAAAACAATATTTTGTGGCGGACAGTGAGTCACACCTTAAGTCAGATGTATTTTTTTTTTACTTCAGCTAACAACTGAAAATAAAATAGTGCCAAGATTTGAAATGATCACCATCAAAAACCATCAGCCTGTCTAACTTGTTTTCAGTTGGTTTATTTTTTTTTCTCTTTCTAGTTTTGAGATTAAAAACATCTACCTTTAATACACTCAAATATTTCCTCCTGTTAAATATTTACATCCATTGCCCTTCAGTAAGTTGCTGTCACCACATAATCTTGAAAAATGTACTTATTTGTACAAGGCACAGCGTCTTGAAAGGACTGTGACGAAGGGTGCAACGACTTTGGCCATTGCGTATCATGTTTAGCAGAACATAAATCTATTTTAAACATGGTGTGAATGAATAATGTCTACAGAGTAGCGCTTTGAGAAACTTGGTAATAAGGCTTGAGAAGTGCAATACAAGTGTAAGCCATTGTTCTTTAGACAAAGTGATAAGCTGCGGGCTGACGGGAGAAAAACAAATCAACACATTTTCTTGTGTATTAACAGAATGTGACCACACCCCACTCAAAAACACCCAAATCCAGCCCCCTGCCTCCTCCAGCAGAGATCGAGCTGGGATACTTCCTCCAGGCCGCTCTGCAGAGTGCCTACCTCTGCCTCCTGCACAGAGGGTGAGCTCAATCTGATATTTTCAAATTATTTCATTTGAGTGATGAAAGGAGATTCAGAAGATGTTGTGTTCACTTTATAAACATCTATCTTATTTGGAGGGCAGGTGCCAACACAACTCTATTGGAGAGAAACAGTTTTGAAAGAAATTTCCAAAAAGAAAATCAGTATTTGATAGTGATTGGATTCACAAACCTGCCACATTATTCTTATGACTAAAAGTACTTTCTACTGGCACATATTTTCCAATATATGAGAAAATAATTTGATCTTAGTTCATATGTGCTGACAGAGAAGTGTTCCATGTGGATTAGCCCAGACATTTGCAAGGAACTAAGACTAGAAATCTGCATTTTGACAATACCCATAGTTACCAGCATATCATTTTTACATTTAAACAATAGACTCTTTAGAAAGTTTAGGAAGTCACTTGAATGCAACCTACAGTATATTCAAAGTAAACTGCAGAGGTGTACTTTCTTTTCAAACCACTTGGTGTCAGTGTTGATCTGTGTAGTCAGTGATGGAGCCACAAAACATCTATTTTCTTCAATGTTTGTTACAATGATGTTATGCTGTTGGCTTCTTATAATGAGATCCATCCAATCTCACGTCAGTTTTTACCACTAATATTATTTTTATCCTAAAATGAGAAGTTTTTATTAGATAATCTGGTATTTGTCTGTATTTTTTTCACAATGAATTGTCTCAGCGTTGCGTGTTGTAATAACAGTGACTTATTAGTTGGCTTGTTGGCTGTATCTCTCCCTCACACCTCGCTCCACAGCTAAATTGCTAAAACTGTTGCAGGCACCTGGCGCAGGGGGCCCATCAGCTGCGGAGGGTGCTGCGGGTGGTCGAGTGTCGAGGGTCTCAAAACTTCAGGAAGGTCCGTTTATCAAAAATATTGTGTTGTGGAGTGGAAAGCATCCATTTTTTTGCATATGTTTTGGTTTGTTGAAGTGTATCTGGTCCATGTTCATAAATCACATCCATGAAACCGATATGGGGTTTGTGTTTAAAGTTACATAAGATTTCACCCAAAACATAGAAGAAATACAAGCATTTATTTTGTATCAGATGTTTTATATTGAGTCTTTGCTGACAGCGGCTCCTCTCCTAAGACATGACATGTAACTTTACTGGGAGCGGGGATGTCTCCAGCTCGTCTCCATGTTGACTAAAGGCTGATAAATGGGATTTAAGTTAGGTGCAAGAAAATAGTATTTTCTGTGTGAAGTTGGCCATTAGGCGCATGTTTTATAATTGTATGTGTTTTGCAGTGTACCTTTAAGCATGAAAACATTTACATTGAATAGACAATTGAGTTGGATCAATATGAGGAAATGTCTTGTGCTAGTTTTGGCATTATCAATCAGCCATATTGCAGCTCAACTGCTAATCCTTTAGCTAAGCTTCATGTGCTATCGAAATTATGGTAAATACCACTTGTCCAGTAGAAAATTGCAGATGAATGCCACCTCATCTCGTCTTTTCCACTGAAAAACTGGGAAATAATTTTGATACCCGAGTTTCCGAGATGGAATAACCTTAAGCTGGACCCACGCTACAGGATTTTTAGCCAGATTTTTAGTCTTTCTGAGTCTGAGGAGGCGTGGCTCAAGAAAAACTGTCTCTCATGGCATGATCTGTGGTGGGACTCCTCATGTGTGTGTGTGTATCCTCATGTCTGTCCTTAAGTGTGTGTGGTCTGTGCACAGATTTTTAGTTTCAAAAGATTTCAAATCCTGTAGTGTGTGGGCACCTTTAGACCTTTCAACAAGACGGAGAGCTGCGATCATACGTTTTTCATGTCTTTTAGCTGATTGCTATGAAGCATAGACTATATTTAGTGTAGCCCACGTAATGTTAGATTCATGTTTACTTCCATTTAGCCTTTTGTGAAAAAAAACAAAAAACATCCAAACTTTTAGCTAACAAAGCAGATGCAAGGTAGTAGTTGTGGTTCGTAGACTATTTTCTCACCCAAATTTACTCATTTGCAGTGTGCGTATGTGTGTTTTTCACTATTTAAATTTGCTATGACACAAAAGCACTTGAACACAATGCGCTCGTAATTTCCACATCACAACTGGAAAGGATCATCTTTACCACAGCACATGAAGGCAGCATGAATACGCAAAACCTTTGTGTATGCAGTTTTCTATGCCCTAACATTTGACCCCGACCCTGTGTCCAGTCTGCAGCGAGGAAACTGGCCGAGGTGTTGCTGAGCTCAGTGAGCGAGGACAGTTACTGGCCGCCTCTGGGTCCTCCCCCTGCGTCCTGGCTCCACAGAGAGGGAGCGGCCGCCTCCAAAGACGCCGTCTACCCCACGGTCAAACCCCCGCAACGCTACAGCACTGAAGGGTACGGCGCAGGGAGTCTCTGTGATAAAAGGTCCTTTAAGAAGTGAGCAAATCACAAAGGTTGCAAATGTAATTGTTTAAGGTGAGACACGTGTCTGTTCATGTCCTTTTAACATCTTAGTTTCAATGTGAAAGGAGAAAAAAGACCTAACTCCACGCTCGGTCCATGCTGTGCGCGTAAAGTTGTAATTTATATGTGATATATGTGGAAAAGTCTACAGAAAGAAAAGAAAAACAAGCACAGATGTTACTTTAAAGCCTCGTTTCTCCAAATGGTGCTTTTTATTTTACTCTTGCAACAAAATCTCCAATTTAGTAGCACCTACAGACACCATCTCTTGTACTTAACAATATTTTGAAGGTTCCTAGCCTAATTTTTTGAATTTGGAAACCACAAAAAACAAGGCAATTTTTTTACCGATTTATTCACTGATTATAGTTTATAGAAACATAAAATATAAAAATCTTTGCAACTAATACATCAACAAAATAAAACCTTACATTTACATCTGTCCTAATCATGCATCACTTTTGCATGATTACTTATTATTATCTGAAAACTTGAAATTATGGAAAACTTCTCATATTTTTGTCAGTAATATATATGAAAAGTTTCAAATTATTATCACTAAATTCATTGTTTCCCCCTTTCCCCTGCAATGTCCTTTG
>OMNZ01038589.1:15643-44407 GCA_900303255.1 Lesueurigobius sanzi | reverse complement strand
CGCAGTGGTGCCATACTCTTTCCATTTCCGAATGATGGACTGAACAGTGCTCCGTGAGATGTTCAAATCTTGGGAAATCTTTGTATAATTTAACGCTGCTTTAAACATCTCCACAACTTTATCCCTGACCTCTCTGATGTGCTCCTTGACCTTCATGATGTTGTTTAGTGACCAATACCCTCTGACCATAGCTCTGAGGCCCTCACAGAACAGCTGTAATTGAACTGAGAGTGGATTACACACAGGTGGCCTCTATTTAATCATTCGGGCAAGGTGTGAACATTCAGCAGTCATTAGGAATGTTTTATAGGCAATTTAATACACTCAGAAAAAGCTGTATGAATACTTGTGCACACCCCACTTTTCACTTTTCTATTTTTAAAATAATAACAAAATCATGTATCATTTTGCTTTCACTTCACAGTTGTCTGTTACTTGTGTGTGAACTTCCAGTAAAAAAATCCAAATAAAATCTTTATGTATATGGTTGTAAACCTGACAAAATGTGCAAAAGTTCAAGGTGTATTAGTACTTTCGAGAGGTACTGTATTTCTAACATCCCAATTCTTCACAGGGACGACTTTATAGACACGTTTCACAACTTTCATTGTCGCTGTCCAGACATGCTACAAAAACAGCCTGAAACTTCATGAAATTGATACAAATTCTTTATATTTAGATATTTTTTCCACAAATGTCTGAGTTTACAATATACAGACTTATTCCTCTACTGGGTAAAAAAAAATCAGGTATAGGGCCTTTAAGCATTGGATTTACCTGATACACATCTACAATGATGTGATTAAGAAAAGAAAATATGTTTGAATTGATGTAATGAAGTAGAAAGTTAAATTATTTTCTCTAAAATGTAGTTAAGTAAAAGATGTTTGTCATAAATTGTAAAGTTTACACTGTATTTCACAATTCTGCATGTGTGTGTAGGTGAACACCAGATGGAGCTATTGGACTTCGTTGCTGCAAAATTTCATGAGGAAGGCGGCGTGTTCAAGCTGTTGGTAAATACTACTACTACAAAAATGTAATATTTGTTTTACAGTATAGTTAGTTATAGTTTTTCATACCTCTTTTCATTATATTATTTTATTGTGGCGCAGTTTGGCAATATAATGATAATGAAACTATTTTTATTATTGGTAATAAAAAAAAACAGTACACTGATTTCACCATAGTAAAACATTTAAAAACTGTAATGAAAGAACTTTTGGAAAAATATACAAAAATATAATATATTAATATCCTCTGCAACAACTGTAGATCTAGACATAGCTGTGATAAAAGTAAGCCAGTGGAAAAATACCTTTTACTGCCCATGATGTCAAAAAGTACAGCCTCTATTTCACCCTTAAAAAAATATTTTAACAATATTTTGAACATTTTTCAGTATCAGACTTTAGTGTTATAACTACACAGAAACAAACAGGAAGCTATGAATTCTTTCTGAACCCGGCGTACGTACAGTATATACCTACTTTTCTTGTAATATCTACTTCCTCGTGTAAAAGATCATCGACTCCATCATGGCCTTGTTCCGAGTTGACTTCTCTGGTCGAGGAGAGCTGGCGGAGAGGCAGCAGAAACTAGCCCAGATGCTCTCCAGGCTGCAAAAGATCTCCGAAGGTTTTATTTCTGCTGATATCATAATGTTGATTGGAAATTGTTTTTATTATTTGGTTCATGTTATATTCCAATTCAGAGTACAATGTGGCAGTCTTCATCACAAACCAAATGACTGCGGACCCTGGTGCTGGCATGACGTAAGTACAATTGAGTTACATACATTTGGAATTTCTTTCTTTTTATATATTTTGCTACACATTTTCAGATTCCAAGCTGATCCAAAGAAGCCGATTGGCGGACACATTCTCGCTCATGCTTCCACTACCCGTTTGAGCTTGAGGAAAGGCCGAGGAGAAATGAGAATCGCAAAGATTTTTGACAGGTACCATCGCTCTTGCAAGGGAAATAGTGATTCTTTTTTGATATAATAGCTCTAATTTGCTCGGTTCTCATGTCTTGTAGCCCGGATATGCCCGAAAATGAGGCTACATTTGCCATCACTGCTGGAGGTGTTGCTGATGCCAAGGAGTGAAGGAAAGGAAATGTTTTTTGTTCTATTTAATGTAGCCTAATGAAAACGTTATTTATTGTAATTTTGTAACTATTTTAACAAATATTTTATATACTGTATTTATTATTCTGCATTATTTTTGTTTCTGGAATTTTAATTGTTAAAATGAATAAACCGATGCAGTACTTGGTTTTGTGCATGTTTTAAGTCAATGGGGGAAACCAGAGTGCCCATAGATGCTCAGAAGTGGGTACAACATGCAAAAATACAAATGGATATGTCCCAGCGACTCGAAACTGAGGCTTTCTGACTGTGAGGGCACTAGTCACTTACAGCTATGCTCAAAAGTTTACGTAAACTTATGCATTTCGTAGAATATGAATGACAACACAAAAACCTTTATTTCACTCATGGTTAGTGGTTGTGTGAAGCCATTTATTGTCAAAAATGTCCCAGATCAAAAGTTTACATGTGCATCTTGAAACAGTCCAATTTTGTCAGAGAGTCCTGTATTTCAGCTCAAGTGAGTTTTTCTTTGCTCTTGAACAATTTTCCTGGCAGTTGTTGAGGGTCATATAAACGTTAGATCAGGGACATTTGATTAGTTTCTGTTTCATTATGATTTCAAAAGAGTAAACTCAGTTCTTTGACAATAAATGGCTTCACACAACCACTAACCATGAGTGGATAAAAAGATTTTTATGTTATCATTCCCATTCTATGAAAAATGGCCAAAAGATTAGAAGGGTATGTAAACTTAAAAGGGTATGTAAACTTATGAGCATAACTTTATATATTGGATTTATGTTTGTGTTCGACCTTTCTGTTGTACAGGTGTTTCTAGGTGTCAATACCGTTTTGACTGAGCTGAGAGTAGCTTTTAACAATAAAGATGGATGGTACTATGAAAAGGTACACCCCTCTCATAGGTCATTATTCAAATTTCTGCCAAAAGATCATTAGTTGCTCATTACGCCTCTTGATGTGAGAGGCGAAATGCACTCAGCAGTCCACAGCCTGAACAGATGTTGGCTTAAGAACTTTTGTCTCTATCAGTGGCACTCTTGCAAATACTGCCAGGCCTAGATCAATATAGACTCACTCAGAACTAAACACTCCAATTCATTTGGACTTAATTACTGTATGTCTAAACTGGATGTAAACTCAACAAACACCTAACTTGATTGCATTACTAAAGCTTAAATTAAATTATCTCCAAATGAAATGAAAAAGGTCTAAAATGGAAGCATGGTCCATCATGGAACACAAACCACTGTTTAAAAACAATGATCTGCATATATGATTCATTATTTAAAAGTATAGTAGCAGGAATCTAATAAATACTTACAGGCTAACTGGGTAGTTGTGTTTTGACATTAGTTTATGCATTAGAAAAGCAGTGATGGAAAGTAACAAAGTAAAAAGTACAAATTATAGGTACTTTTACTTCACTACATTTTAGAGCCTGTATCTGTACTTTCTACTTCACTACATTTTTTAAATTGGGTTAAAAGTAAAAGTATTTTATTTTCAAAATGACCTCTCTACGATATGGTTTAGACCTAGTTTAGTCCTGGTTTAGACCGGATTTAGTCCTGAGTTAGTGGTTTACTCGTTTAGTCCTGGATTGGTCCTGGACACTTAATAAATACTTTTACTTTTTACTTACTTAAGTACATTTTACAGTGTATACTTTTACTTAAATAGGAATTCAATCTGATACTTTTACTTAAGTAAGTCCTTGGTCCTGTATCTGCACTTTATACTTAAAAGTAAGAATATTGAGTACTTCTTCCACCACTGTAGACGTGGCCCAGTGGTGGCCTCTAGCGGCGAGAGGGGGGAATGCAGCGGCAGTAGAGCACTTCTCGTCCGCTAGGTCCGCTACGAGACCCATATGCTTCACCAAAGCAAGGCTTAACAAAGCGATGGGAACTTGTTCAAACGCGCTGCTAAGAGTCTGAACACACCAGCAAATCGACGCACCTTCACGGACTCACAAGGGCATTATTAGCCTCTCCTGAGAGCGGAAAACTCCTCTCAGAACAAGGGAGCGATGGACCCGACAGACACAGCCCCAGATTCATGGGAGCTGGAGGAGGATGGCGAGGCCCCGGCTGCCGCGGCGGAGCTCCCGCTCGCCTTTGCCGCTCTAAATGTCAACGCCAAGCCCTTCGTCCCCAACGTGAACGCTCCGGTGTTTGTGCCTAGTTTCCTCCAAACCAGCGCTGTGGAAATACCGGCTTCAGGCGGTGGGTGAAAACCAGACAGCTGGGTGGAAGTTAGCTTAACTTGCTAGCTCTTCATGCTCTTTTGCTAAAGAAGCTAAAGTTAGCCCTCCCTACTGCCAACTCGCCGTGTTCATTACTATCAGCCCATGCTCTTATCGCCTTTTCACCTATCAACAAGTCACTATGGCTGTTACACACGCGTTATCACCATGTAATAAACCCGTCTACAACACTGTAATAACAACAACAGCTGTCAGACAAGTCGGGCCACCATTCTATATGAATATTTATGAAAGTTTGATGTTGCTTTGTGTCTCTTCCAAAGGTGCAGCAGAGCCAGTGGCCAGCATGGAGGTGGCAGACCCAGCCGGTATGCACCCACTCCTTTTACATGTGTCTTTCTGTTCACGTTTATAAGCGGGTGAATGAATAACAAAGCAGGTGGAGTAGTTAAAAAACCTAAGAGGGTGTGATGTGAGAAGCTTGGGGGTGATCTGTATCACTTGAGCCACATTTGGAGGCCAGTAGCATTTGTAAACTCATGTGTACTCGTGGGCCTTCGTTTAATGTGATGCAACCACCACTCTGCTGCTCCATGCTCAAAATAGACATCCCATTGGCAGACGTGGCCTGTCAGGGAGTGCATGTCCAAGGTCCTGGACTCACATGCAGAGGAGTTATTTGAAAAGCCAAAAGAGTGTTTGGTTACTCCAAAAACTCCTTAGTTTTTAAAGGTCTGGGTATTTTCATTTGGGATTTTTAGGTGTGAATAGGTCAGATGTTTTTTCCAACCTTTAGAACTAAGAGAGGTGGGACTTGAGGTCAACTCCTCCTACTGGTTTCGCCTTAAGAGACCCACTATCTGCCAAGTCCCTCATTTGCTGACACACTGCATAACATTTCACTCAATAAATGAAACATATACTTATTTCATTACACCTGTATTCATTTGTAAAAAAAAAAACAAACACCCAAAAGAGCATTGCTTTACTGTGAGTGGACTCCCCTTAGACCTGATCCTCAAGCTTTGCTCGGCGCGGGACATCAGCGGGTCATTTCCATGGAGATGTTCCTGCATTTCTTTAACCACAGATAGACAAATGTTACATTTAAATGCGTTAGGCGCTCCTCCAAATTCTTTACTTTGACAATCCACTGGAGCTCGCCACTGTCTGTGATCATCTGTTGATAGATTGGTTTGAATGAATGATTGGACGTGTGAGTTTTTAATGTGGCTTTAAATTAACATGGGGGCCTTCCTCCAAGATACCGTATTTTTCAGACTATAAGTCGCACCGGAGTATTAGTCACACCAGCCAAAAAATGCATAATGAAGAAGCAAAAAACATATATTAGTCGAACTGGACTATAAGTCACATTTTTTGGGGGAAATTTATTTTACAAAATCCGAGACCAAGAACACTAGACATTTCATCTTGAAAGGCAAGTTGTAATAATAACAATAGAATAGAGAACAACAGGCTGAATAGGTGTACAGTATGCTAACGTAACACATTGATGGTTATTCAGCTACACGAAGCATAAACAACAAACTGAATAGGTGTCTGGTATGTTAACGTAACATATTAATTCATATATAAGTCGCACCTGAGTATAAGTCGCAGGACTAGCCAAACGATGAGAAAAAGTGCGACTTACAGTGCGGAAAATACAGTACTTATTTTTAGACTGTATAGAAAAGAGCTGTGGCTGTTACAGGTTCAGATAAACTATAGTGCACTGCGGCGGCTCTGTGTGATCAGTCTAAATGTGGGCTTGTGTTTAAATTTTAGAAAATGTAATGAGTGCATAACCATTGTTGTTCTTTGCCCTTATGGATAAATTAGTTTGCATTCAGAGCAGGGGTGGGAAAACTTTATGAAGCGCCAAAGCAGCTGAACCAACTATGCTGACGCCTGGAAACATGGTTCGAAACAATCTCCACAGTGACATCTAGTGGAAATGTATCATTTCAACCACATCCACAGCAGTCAGGGTTCGATGGTATTATACATCTATGGTTGGAATAAAGCCACATCCTGTTTAATATTGTTGCCGTTAAAATACGGGCAATTTCATGATGTGTGTAATTACATTCACTGATACTAGAGAAACATTTTTTATTCAATTCCCCCAGTGAACACTTTTTTTTGTTGCTAATCTTCAACTGTCTTTTGTTCGTACTAACAACACTGAAGTCTGAAGAGTGTTTTGTTCACATGCGCAGCAGCTTTACCAACTACCGGTTTCATTTTGTCGACTAATATATTTCGTCATAATTTTAGTCACAGTAAAATTAGACTAAAACTAAATTAAAGTTAGTTCATGAGACTAAAACTATGACTAAAATCTCCAGATATTTCCGTCGACTAAAAAAAAGACAAAATAAAAATGAAAAGAAGGGATTGAAATGATCAAAACTTCAGTGACTAGCTGTGTTTCGATCATGTGGGAGACACTCCATGAAGCAGAGAATATTATTATGTTTGAAAACCAAAATATAAATGTAAAGTTTACTCAGTCTATTCCAAATTTAGTCGACTAAATTTACGTGGAATTTCCGTTGACTAAAATTAGACTAAAACTAACTTCCATTTTCGTCATAAGACTAAAACTAAATAGAAATTTATTGCCAAAATTAACACTGAAACATAGAAAAAGTTGTGAAAAAGCATTTTGAATCGTATTTAGAAGCATTGTTTTGGAGCACATGCAAACCTGGATCAGTCATTCGCACACATTTTACTCACACTGCAATCATTTACATGAGATTTGGGGTCTGACTACTACCATACATGTAATAATGAGACGCCACGTGCCCACAGAAAGCTACCGGTAGCACCTGTCTTGATTGAGGATCCTCCATTGTATCTATCCGAGATAGGCCACACTTTGCTCTGTGTATGAAGTATCCAGGTTTCACCTTTACAGATGTGCTGAACATTCAAATTTGAGCGAGGGATACAGCAGGAGCAGAAACCTTCCCACATCATTTAAGGCAGGCACTAAAAGCAAAAGTCAAGTTTTTAAATGTTCATATTTTGGGCCAGTTTAATCTATTCTCTTGGCATACAGTATAAACTTTTACTTGGAAAGAAATGAATGACCTAATGCTCACAATAAGGTTTTTAATTATTGCACTGATTCAACATTTTCAATAGAGTTACATCAGGGGTGTCCAAACTTTTTTTCACAGAGGGCCGCATATTGACAATACAGCATGAAGGGCCACAGATCCGTGGTCAGTGCATTCAAACATTCAACTAGGTGTATTTAAGAGAGGGTTAAACCGTGTCCCACACCTTTATTTAGGCTTGGAGCCATAATGGTAGCTCTGTCTCTCAATAAATGTTACTTTTTATGGTTTGAAGTGTGTGGAATTATTCAGATTGCAGTATGGTTGTTGGTGATGGAGGAGGCTTGAGGGCCACCAAAAAGTCCACTATAGTATCTCCTACAGACTCCAAGCTCTCCAGTCTTGTACTTATACTTACTTACTTGTACTACAATATTTTGAATGTGTGTTCAGAGGGATATTTAGATATTTAATTCCTAGCCTGATTTATTGAGTTTTAAAACTACATAAATAAGTTTAAATGATATTTTTTACAGATGTATTCACCAATAACTAGTTTATTAAAAAAACAAAAAGAGATATCCAAAATTTCCTCTGACAAAATCTTTGTAACTAATATGACAACAAAAAAAATCATGAATTTCAACTTCGCCCTATCTGTTATTTAGATTTTGTTGCTGAATACATATTACATTTTGGTAATTTTTATACATAAAATGCCTTAATTTGATATGAAAACATAAAATAATGGAAAACAATACATTTCTTTCTCATATTTATGTCAGTAATCTACCGCAAAATGTTCAAATTGAAATTCACTTAAATTTTCTTTCCCTATTCACTTGCAGTGCCTCGCCTTAACTGGATATTGAATGAAATACCAATGTTGTAAAATATACGTATAATTTTAAAGTCCAACATTTTCAATGCAGTCCGTCTTGGCCGGCTCTCCCTCGTTCAATGCAACAGTTTTAGGATCTCAGTGAGACTAACCGGCCCTTTGCACTCGCCCTCAGCCCCAGTGGAGAACGGAGGCACGGAGGCGGACATGGCCACAGAGGAGGAGACGTGGGAGCAGAAGGAGGAGCCTGGCGGAGGGGGCGGGGGCCAGGAGGACGGCCCGGGCAAGGAGGACGAGGAGATGATGATGGAGGAAGAAGAGGAGGAGATGCCCGTGCCCAAAGTGGCCCCGGCTCCGCCAGACGCCCCCAAGAAGGAGCACGTCAACGTGGTCTTCATCGGCCACGTCGGTATGTGGTGTACAATTAACGTTATACTGAGTTACATATGGTCTGGAATGTATCAACAAGAAGATACCACAATCTTCATGATTGTTTTTAGATCTTGGTATTTTCTATTGCATGGTTTACGCGGGGCATTAAAAAGCATTCAAAATTATCCAATTAATTGTGCCAAAATTAGCGGCTTAAATGTCATTAAATTGGATATAGCAATGATAACTGATCTAAAAATAACTACATAAGCTTGTCAAAATTGTATTCAACTGCACTTTTGGCTGAACTATCACTATTTTTTGCTTTTGAACAATCTTGACATGAAATATGCACAGATTTCTTACATTCGTGGTGTTAAAAATATAATATTTGGGCATTAAAATGGAATTAGAAAACACAAAATCTGATTTCCTGCTACACATTTCAGGTCAAACATTTGTTCTTTCCTGCGATGTCAATCTTTAATAAACCTAACAATCTTTACACAGCAAAAAGGGATATCTTGATCAGGTAAATTTGCTTGAATTCAGAATATTTGTCCTTATACTGAGTTATTTTGAATCGTCGAGTTAAATGATCTGCCAATGGAGCAAGTATGTTTGCACTTAAATGAAGGAAAAACAACATTTTGCACTTAAAATTAGATAATAATCTACATTTATTTGAAATTATATGTTTTTCTTATAGCAAGTGCAAAAATACTTGTTTCATTGGATAATAATGTTAATTGACAAGTCAAAATTACTCAAATTGAGGGCAAATATTCGGTATTCAAGCAAATTTAACTTATCAAGATAGCACTTTTTGCAGGGTACTGATCACCTGCACACAAGGGTCACGTGTTTTGCTGGCCTTTACTTTACAAAGTTGAAATCTCTAATGTTCATGCTGTTTCTTTTCAGATGCCGGTAAATCAACTATTGGAGGCCAGATTATGTAAGTTACATTTAAGTACTTCTTGCTGCTATTACTTTGCAATTAGATAATGTCTTGCACTATATGCAGTTGTATTACTATGTGCTGCTGAGGCACCTGTTGCACAAACTGTCATTTGTGACTCAGCTCCAAAGCAGATCGTTATTTTAACCTGTATTTAAAGTGTGATAAAACATAGATTCATTCTCAAATTCGATTCATGTTTTAGTTGAACTCTCTGTTGCTCCCAGGTACTTAACGGGAATGGTGGAAAAGCGAACCCTGGAAAAATACGAAAGAGAGGCTAAAGAGAAGAACAGAGAGACTTGGTAAGTGAGACTTATTTTTGAGAGTAAATAAAAGCTGATGCGCTTCATGTTCCTGTGTCTAAAGCGCGGCCGCCCACGCACGTCTTATTTTGAGCGCTCACATATTTTTAAACGCTGCGCCTCAGGTATTTGTCGTGGGCTCTGGACACAAACCAGGAGGAGAGAGACAAGGGGAAGACGGTGGAGGTGGGCAGAGCGTACTTCGAGACGGAGAAAAAACACTTCACCATCCTGGACGCGCCCGGACACAAGAGCTTCGTGCCCAACATGATCGGGGGAGCGTCACAGGCCGACCTCGCAGTTCTGGTTGGTATATTGTACAAGATTGAATGATATATCCAAAAAACAAATCCACAAACATGATCATTGATTAGCGATAGAGTTCTCAAACGTGTAGTTCAGGTTTAAATCTTCTGGCGTTAAGGCGAGACACGGCAGGTTAAAACATTGGTGGGCAATGCATTTCTGTCTAGTTTTGAGCCGTAACATCTTAGCTTCAATTTCAAAGTTAAAAAAGTGCCAAACTCACCCTTTTACGATGGTTAGTTCATGAAGTTTTGTAGGAAGTCAGTCCACAAGCGCCTTTTCCTCCGTCTCTCACACATCCACAAATATTGACATACTTGGGAGCCGCGTGGCTTGTGTAAAGCAAACAACAAGACGCTGTTCGTCACATATGATGATATCCTTTCTCAGAAAAGCCAGCGGACAAACATGCCGAAGAGACGCTACAAGACTTTAAGCCTCTCTTTTGTGAATGGCATTTTGAGTTTAGTCTTGCAATGAAATCTCCACTTTAGTAGCTCCTACAGACACCAAACATTCCAGTCTTGTACTTAACAATATTATGAAGGTTTGTTCAGAGTGATATTTTAATGTTTAATTCCTGGTCCAGATTTTTTAACCCAAAAAACAGGGCAAAATTTAAATGTTTAATGACAAAAGCATAAATTTTAACCAATGTTTATGCCATATTAATGCCAGTAATATCCAAAAGGTTTCAAATTGATATCACCCAACTACATTTCTTTCCGTATCCACCTGCAGCGTCGTGCCTTAAGTCGTTTTAACTGGCAACAAAATATCTATCACAGAAAACTTCCACCTCAGCCCTCAACACTACTCTCTTGTTCTGAATGTTTTGTTTGATTTGTCACACAGTCAATGGAGTGCTTGTTGTTTGCAT
The DNA here is from genome assembly GCA_900303255.1 of Lesueurigobius sanzi. Taxonomy (NCBI): domain Eukaryota; kingdom Metazoa; phylum Chordata; class Actinopteri; order Gobiiformes; family Gobiidae; genus Lesueurigobius; species Lesueurigobius sanzi. Next base: position 33,346 of record OMNZ01038589.1, on the reverse strand, counting down.
CAGGTGATCTCAGCCAGAAAGGGCGAGTTTGAGACGGGCTTTGAGAAGGGAGGACAGACACGGGAACACGCCATGCTGGCCAAAACCGCCGGAGTCAAGCACCTCATTGTCCTTGTCAACAAGATGGATGACCCCACAGTCAACTGGAGCCTGGAGAGGTACACACAACACTGCACCGCTAGAGTTTACTCACTGTCCCAGGGAAAACTAAATTACAGGGGTCCCGCCAGGAAAACAATTAGTTGTCCGTTCGGGGGTTAAAGCGGCCAAACCCCTGAGGGTTGAGAGTGTAACATTTTAAAATTTTAGACTTCTAGACTGCCATTCTGAGCACATAAAAATACATAGATATAGAAATGTAATGAATGTTGTGTCATTAATAACAATGCACCTACATTTACTAAACACGCTTTAATACAAGTGTGTGAGACCAAAAACACCTCACATCTCAGTAACACACATATATTTAATTAAGGACTCATGAGAAAGATGCGTAACATCTCTAAATCAGACACAGACTGTTGGCATCAGAGAGCTGTCCAAGTGTCACACTCCTTACCATGCCCTACGTAGGCTATCAATCAATCAATCAATCAATCAATCAATCAATCATTCAATTTATTTTTGTAACGCCCAATATCATAACAGAAGTCATCTCAAAGGTCGTATGGACAAAAACAAATCAATATCAGACATCAAGAATGATCAAAAATAAGTCACACACGAATGAAATGTCTCGACCAGATGTAATGTCCCGTGAATAAGTAAATCACTTAGAGTAACAAGCTTAGAGTATCCCCCATCCTTAGACCTTCCTCTACGGCGAGGAAAAACCCCAAAAAAACAAAAACCACATGGTAAAAAAATTGAGGAAACCTCGGAGAAAACCAATAATTAAAGGAAGGATCCATTTCTCTTGGACGGATGGGCTAGTGGTGAATTTTGGTCGACCAGAATCCAATGCTATCTGCACAATAACAAGTGCCTTAGACTCCGCCATGTCTGCGGCGAGGTGGAGGCCCTCCACAAGGCAATGAATGTGATAGTCTCTCCGTTGAAGTAGCAAAGTGCAGGCTAAATTCACCAAAAAGGCTAAGAATTATTCACCACAGAGCATCTCTATGGTGCATTCGTACGGGGAAACTAGCACCACATTCTACGCAGCTCAGCCGCACAGAGAGGCTCTAACTCGGGGACAGTCCCAGGAGGAGCTGCTGCAGGTAGTGCTTCAGTCTCACTGAACTCACGTGGTTTAAAGAATAAACTAATTACATTTTATAGCCCTAAAGTTCTTAGCGCACTTATATGAAAGCAAATTTACGAGATGCAAAGATTGGAAACTCTGCCAATCCGATCAGCTGCGCTTTGTAAATAGCTGCGTAGCCTGAAACTTTCTTCATAGACAGAGTCTAGTCACTCGACAAGTAGCCTAATATTTATTATTTAGGCCTCAACAAGACTTTGTTATGTCAGTCACTGAGTTTTGTAACCTGCTTTACATTTACAGCTCATATTTTTTTAATATTTTCTGAATATACAGGTGAGAATAGGCCTGGGGTAAAATCAGCTGAGGCACCCACCCTACCCCCCGATCCAGACAGGCACTCACTCACCCACACACACTCATAAAATATATAAGTCAAAATAATGTCAATGTATGGATTGTTTATGTTAGCAGACATTTTACCTACTAGAGCTGGGTGCAGGTACATTTTTTAATACTTTGACATTAACGATACTTGGTTTACGATGCCGATACCTGAATGATACTCTTTCCAAGAGAGTCATCTAATATAGGTAATTTATTCCTATTTCTTTTCATTTTTTATCATTTATTTGAGCTGAAACAACCAATTAACCATATATTGCAATTTGTTTGGTGCCTGTTTTCAGTATCATGGTTTTCTCGATACCATAGAACCCAAAAAAAATGTTCAATACCACTGGTGTTTTATAACGGTGCCCAGCCCTACCCACAACAAAACATGCTTTATTTGCATTTTCTTTACCTTAGTCTTCCTTTGTCTTCTCCTGTGCCCTGAAGATACGAGGAATGTAAGGAGAAGCTGGTGCCATTTTTGAAAAAGGTCGGCTTCAATCCTAAGAAGGACATCCACTTCATGCCTTGCTCCGGACTCACAGGTGCCAACCTTCGAGACCCGGTGCCAGATTGTTCCTGGTACACGTAAGTCCCCCCGCCTTACACATTAAACTGTAATAAAGTAATTATAAGTATATCATGCCCCTTTATTTATCTGTTATCTAGATTTTAGATTTATTACTCACAAAAGTCCTTAAGCTGTGATCAGTATTTGGTTTTAGTGTGAGAAATTATTGTTCAGGACTCTTCGCCTCTCATTTTTTGCAGCAGTTTGAATAAATAGTAAAGCCTAAGACAAACTAGAGAACTTTTTTAATCTTTAAATTTTAAAACATGACACAAAGCACACGGCCCACAGAAATGAGAACATTTTGCACACTCGTATGAAGCCACAGACTAAATGATTCTTACGAGAGACTACAGTGAGACTCCCCAAAAAGTCACATGATCGGCAGGACCCAAATAAACACGTCAGATACTAGACAACATGGGCGAGAGTGACACAGTTGATGGACACATTGAGTTCAACTGTTGTAAAATGTTTTATTGAGCAGTAAATGTGATCTCTTTTGTCATCAGGGGTTTGCCATTTATAGCCCACCTGGACAGCTTGCCAAACTTCACCAGATCCAGCGACGGGCCTGTCAGACTGCCAATAGTAGATAAGTACAAGGTGAGCACTAAGCAGCAGCGTGTGCAGCTTTTGTTAACGGCCACGTGGTGTGCTAAACATTGTTGAAGATTTTAATGTTATTATTACCTATATTTCCTCATCAAATGGAGTGTTTCATATGATTGTGCACGTGTCTGTAATCCTGCATATTCAATCCGGTCTTAAACATGAACCTACTTGAACGTTCAGACTGTTTTTTCTGGGCTTACCTGCAAAACCACTTTCTTAGCCAATAGCCACGTTAGCAAATTAGCAGTCTTTGTGTTTTTGCAGATGAGACTGCTGGTGTTTTGTATAACTACTTATTATGGCAGCTGAGCCCTAGAGGTATTTTATAGACAAATATTTTGAAATTATGTCCAATCTAAGTCCAAACTAGTTAAAGAAGTCTGAGAAGAGCATACTGTTGGACCAATACTAAATAAACATTTCTGATGTCTGTTCTGGCAAAGAGCATCAATTCTTTAGGGTTTTGTACACATCTGCTCTTCTGCCTGTTGCTCATCATTCCTCCATGAAACATGCTCACAAACCACAGTCTTTCTTTTTAAAGATAATTCAGTTTCTTGGCTTGGGCTACAGGCTGGATGCGCTTCTGAAAACACTTATTTGTTGGAAGGACGAGGAGAGCTCTCGTTTCTCCTCTAATTAATCAGCTTTATGTTTTCTTTTTTTTTTTTTTTTTTTTTTAATGTCTCCTTCATCTGGTCTTTGTTTCGTTTAAAATGCTCGTTTAAAATGCTTGCTGTTGCATAATAGCCTTATGTAGTGTTATGTGACTAAGAAGTCCCCACTGGTGTTCGCCTGATGTAACAGGATTATTGCTAACTGGATGCTGCATCCTAATTTCCATCGATGCCAAGAACCACTGATACACAGCTGTACTGAGATCTGACAGTGTTGAGATTAGTGTTTTAAACTTAAAATACACATATCTCATGCTGTTCTAGTGATAGAAGAGTTAGACTTTCTAACACAAATACAATGTTTTCTTGTTCATGTGTAGATCGACAGCTGCAAACATCTTTGGCTTGATAAGAGATTCGCCTTATGCAACATTATTACCCATGTATTATGAATGGTCATAATTTATATTTTGTAGTCTATAGAAAGTTTAGACCCAATATGTTGGAGGATTTTCTTCATAAGCATCTAGCATACAAAATAATACTGTTTTAAAGAATTGGGCTTGATCTATTTGGTCAAAATTCAGTTCACAGTTGTGTTAGAAGCATTGACATTTTAGACAACATTGAAATATGAACCGCTAAACTAGGACAAGCATCACATGAACTTCAGATTTTGTTTGTATTTGTATGGAGACATTATTGGATGTAAGTTCTGTATTTTGCCTAAAAGAATTGCTGAGTGCGACGAGTTCATTATTATTTCGATTTGAATGCGATTACATTCTGTTTGATTCAGATTTGAGAATGCCTCATGTAGTGGCGCACACAACCCTGCTTTGTGTCTATGAGCATATTTCCTCCATTAGACCGACGACACATTCCCAGATTATTGGAGCAGAAAGTGTTTATACTCACTACCTCTTTTGTTTGTGTCTGCAGGACATGGGCACAGTGATCCTTGGAAAACTGGAGTCGGGTTCCATCAGCAAAGCCCAGCAGCTCGTCATGATGCCAAACAGGGTAAATGCTCTTCACAAACATTGGAGTTCTTAGGCCGACTTTATGCACTTCTCCTTGGATGGAAAAAGGCGTTGTGTTACAAGGCCAGTTTGTGTTTCAGCAACAGCAGTGTGTCCTGTTACGTTTAAATAGGGGGTGTTATAAGTTTTGGCTGTATTTGATGATCGTCTTGATCATTATTTTACACTTTCTTTGTTGGAAAATGCTATATTGATGTAAAACAACGACAACAAATCTGCAGTTTCACTTTCTGTGAACTCTTGTTAAGCCCCTCCCTCCCCTCTCCTCCTTTGCTGCTCAGCGCTTTCGGAGAATGAAATAAAAGGACAAAAATAGACGTGCAACACTGTGTTACTGAAGTGAAGTCATGTTGGATGTTTGTGAAAGGATAAAGCTTTGCCAGTGCAGCATTTCCTGGATATGTAGAGACTCAGGAGGAGCGTTGTGGAAAAGGAGTGTCACGGAGGAGCTGTTGCTGCGGTAGGGGTGGGATTTTCTTTGGCTTAGATCATGATGATGTATGTGTACCCAGTGTCTGTATAATATGTCATCTTTCCGAGGCAAGTAAGGCATCTGCTTCTTCCTAAAAGTTCACACTTGACTTTCATTGCTCCCTGTCACTCACTCTGTGCTTGACCAGACCGGGCAGCAGGAGCAGTGAGTGGGGCAAAATGTCAGTATTTGTGCAAAGATCTGCATCAAACATAAAAACCGCTGAATCACAATGTGACGATATCACCAAAACAGCCGATCGTCACAGGAATCTGATCATGATTCTGTTTTTATTGCCTTTTGCTGCGGTGCTAAAAATAGCTACCGGGGAAAGATAGAGATTATGCAAACATGGGCAAGTGGCTCGAAGCACAACTCCAGCTATGATTTTGATGAGGGAACAACATTGTAACATGCTTAAAAGCTCTGAAAGCTTGTTTTTGCGTAATACCCCCTCTTTAAAGGAATAGTTCAGCGCTTTTACATGCATACATATGTTCTAACCTGGGTTTAGATGAGGCGATGCGTGGCTGTCTGGTCTTTGTGCGTGCCTTCAGTCCTGTAAGACGACCAAAGACGTTGTTAGCATTTTGCCTCTACAGTATAGTCCTATGGTGCCAAATTTCGGAGAAGTTAGAAGCCACAAATCTCTTCCAAGTTTCCCCTATTTAAATAGGGTTATGTCAGTAGTTACACGTTCAAAGTATAGTTACACAAAATTAAAACTGTCAATTTTCTAAGCGGATAAAAGGGGGCACTATAGTTTAAGGAGTACTTCAGCCTCCGTGCAGTGAGCTTCCCCCACAGAGATGCCTCCTTCCACTCACTTCCGGCAACAGAACAACGACGTGCTACATGCAAAGTGCACAAATCATTTGCAATGGCGGACTTTGTGGATGATGGAGACTGGTTTGTAGCAGCTCCAGAGCCAACTTGGAAGAGATTTGTGGCTTCTAACTTCTCCGAAATTTGGCGCCATGGGACTATACTGTAGAGGCAAAATGCTAACAGCGTCTTTGGTCGTCTTACGGGACTGAAGGCACGCACAAAGACCAGGTTAGAACATACAGTATGTATGCATGTAAAAGTGGTGAACTATTCCTTTAAGGAGAGATTATTTTGTCTGGGTATGCATGGAGCTGATCATTTGTCACATTTTTGGTCCAAACTAACAAGAGGGCTTCTTGGTCTCAATGGAGAGATTTTGAGATCTTATAAAATTTGACTCGTGCGTAAAATCTCATAAAGTTAGCTCAAAACAAAATCTACCACAGGGCTCCAGAGCATATGTCCTTTTATTGGTTATTGTACATTGAAAACTGGACAAAACCATCCTTCTGTCTTCCCGCTGCAGCACACGGTGGAGGTGTTGAGCCTGCTGAGCGATGACGTGGAGACTGACGACGCGGCTCCAGGAGAGAACCTCAAGCTGCGGCTGAAGGGCATCGAGGAAGAGGAGATCCTGCCGGGCTTCATCCTCTGTAGCCCTGACAACCTCTGCCACTCAGGGCGCACCTTCGACGCACAGGTACAGCGCCACCTGCTGCCCGGATATCACGGCTGGGCGCTGTTTTCACGACGCCTCACATCTTTCTCTATTTCTCTCCTTCCTCCAGATCGTCATTATTGAGCACAAGTCAATCATTTGCCCCGGTTACAATGCAGTGCTTCACATTCACACATGCATCGAAGAAGTGCAGATCACAGTGAGTCAGAAACTTGATTCATAGCACCTTTATTTATTTATTTAAGATCTTGCTTCATGGCTAATATCTCTGTAATTACTGGGCTTTTACACATGAATCAAAAAGTGTCATCAAGTACAAGGTCTTATCTATCACTATCAGCAGAAATAGAATTCTGTAACGTGAATGCAAGCTTTACAGTCACTTTCACAGCTCGACCATAGCTCTTTATTTAACTACATTTCTACAATGTTGTCTACAGCACTTCATCTGTCTGGTGGACAAGAAAACGGGCGAGAAGAGCAAAACGCGCCCCCGCTTTGTGAAGCAGGACCAGGTGGTCATCGCCAGGCTGCGGGCGGCAGGAGTCATCTGCCTAGAGACCTTCAAGGACTTTCCTCAGATGGGACGGTTCACGCTGAGAGACGAGGGTAAGGGGGCGCCATCTGCTCGTTTGGAAGAATACGTGTTTAACCAACTTTATTAACGCAACACTACCTTCCAGGCAAGACTATCGCCATTGGTAAAGTGGTGAAGCTGGTGCCGGAAAAGGACTAAAGGTGACTGTGGCAGCATGCATGGAGATCTTCCACTCACGACCAGAGGAGAAATGCTGCTAGAGCCGACCCAAACTGCTACTCTCTTTACACACGCCGACGAGAGGAGAAAACAACTCAGTGTGGGGGAGAGCGCATCACATCCAATGAAGAAAACAAGACTGAATCAGTTTTTATTATGAACAATATAAAAGGAGAGACCAATTCCAGTGTGTCAGCTTTCTCATATTGAGAGCTCAGCTATGCCACTAAATGTAGCTACCCCTTCAGAACTCCCACGGCTAACAGCGCTGTTGGCTAGCCATGCCATTTGTTTTTAGAATGGAGATGGATGCTGTGGTCAGAGTCAGGGGAAGAAGCTATCGAAAAGAACACATGGATCTCATATTCTGCAAAAGAGCAGGGTTAGCCTATATTAATGATAGTCACAAACTCCACCTCCCTTTATAAAGAGTGGGATTTTAAATCCAGGGCAATTTGATTTATGTTTAAGAATTGCTCTAATGCAACACAACATTTTTCGTTTGGTCTCTCTCTATCGGAAATGGTTTGATTGGATTGAGCTCACATACTACTCTGATGACCCATGGAAAAACAGACATGGCTGTTACATAATCAGAACTGAAAATAAATGATCAAGCTGCAGAAAGTCTCCTTTTTCCCAGAAAATGTCAGATGTAATTTTCCATAAGCATATGCCACAGTCAATGCCTTATAATTGACACTAAAACGTGGGGAAAAATGTACATTCACAATTTATAAATGCAAGTCACGAGAATATGCAAATTAAGTATATATATATTATATATATATATATAATAAAGTGACTGCAATTTGTCTGTGGATGGTTTAATAAAGTTTGGTTTGATAGTCACGTGGTGTTCGTACTGCGCATGCGCCGCCAGGAGCTACACGTGAAGCGGACAGCATGGCAGTAAATATGGAAAATACAGAAGTTGTATTAGATCGGGCCCAGGTAGGTGTCTTCTTTTTGATTAGACGCTTTAGTAGATCGTATAAAACGTATGAGAATGGTCGCACTTGACAGTTTCTTCAAATGATGTGTTATTAGAAGTTATAACAGTGGTGGTAGTACAGCTAGCATTAGCTTCGTAGCTTAAATGTGTAGGCACTGTTGTAATGGATCATTTCTCAGTCTCAAATAATTGTGTATTTTAGGTTAAAAACGCTGTTCAGGCGTTACAAGCATTTCTAAAAACGAAGTCTACTGGGGAGTCCCTGCTGCTGGATGAGACGCAACAGATCAGTCTGCTGTTCACTTTGTGGAAGATTCCCAAAAAGGCACAGACCATCCGCATGTGAGTAGCAAGTCACTGGGGTTTTTATATCACTCGATACTGCGATACATACTAAGTGTGTTTCCTGTTTGCAGCCCATTGCCCCATGGCCAGAGAGCTGACACAGATGAAGTGTGCCTCTTCACCCGAGATGAGCCCAACATGACTTCAGATCAGACCCAAAGGTTTTATAAGAAGCTGCTGGAGCAAAGGGGAGTCAAGTGCATCACTGAGGTATTGTTCATTTAGCAAACAAACCTACTATATAAGGCCTTTTTGTATGTTTATATATTTGTTTTGTTTACATATGACCTTACTCTTGTTTTTATGGTCAGGTCATCCCATTCACTATGCTGAAGAAGGAGTATAAACCTTTTGAGGCCAAACGTCGCCTTTTAGGAAACTTCGACCTGTTTCTGTCTGATGACCGCATCCGCCGCCTGCTGCCGTCTCATATCGGAAAACACTTCTATGAGAGGAAAAGGTAACTGAAGATGTTATTTTTGTACAATAAGTGATATTGTTGTGTGGTTGTGCATGGAATTGTTAGCATATGTATACCAAAATGTATACCATGTTGTTTATAATGCGCTTCCTTCTTCAGAGAGCCGTTGTGTGTGGACCTTCAGAGCAAGACAGTGGCCACAGACATTCAGAGAATTGTCCAGGGAACAGCTTTGAAGGTCACCAACAAGGGCAGCTGCTGGTAAGTTTTGAACATGATGTATTTCCCAATATAGTAAATAAACCTGCTTGTCAGAAACATACAGCTATAAAAGCAATCATTTGATATAGAAAATGCTGATGCCGTAGAATCAGTAATTTCTCTGGAGTTCGTACAATTTTGGTGATTGTGTTTGGCTACTTTTCAGAAAGCCCTAGAAAGAGCTTTAATATATATATTTTTTGTGTGTGTAGCATGGCTCGTGTGGCACACTCCAGTATGACTGCTGACGAGGTGACGGACAACGTTGAGGCCACAGTCCAGACAATCATGGCAAAAATGCGAGCTGTGAGTTGAAAAGGCTGAACTATCTGAAATTAATTTTTGAAATAGTTTTCAATGTACCAATACGTCTTTGTTTTTATGTGCCAGGTTCAGTTGAGTTTTGTGTTTGTCCCCTCTGTAATGCATTCTTCCTGTTTGCAGAAAGGACCATTGATCAAAGTCATCCATTTGAAGAGCCAGAATTCTTTAGCGCTGCCTATTTACACCTCAGATCTGAGTCACCTGACTGTGATAGAGGACGCAAAACGACAGATACGGAAAGCAAAAAAAGAGGTCAGTGCAATCTTCAAACATTTACAGAACTTTTAACCACTGTATGGCAGTCAGTGGGGGAAAGTAATTGTGTAAAAAGTACACATTTTCGGTACTTTGGTAGTAAATTTTATGATGGATACTTTTTTGCTTTGACTTCATTACATTTTGAATAGAGGTTAAACACATGTATTTGCTTTATGATGAACACCTGAAGAATCTAAACTGCAGCTTTCTAATCAGAAACATCACATTAATACAGCCTAAAAAACACCAGTGCATCATTCAGTTTCTTCTGATTGACCTGGTTCAGTCCTGGTTTAGGCTTTGTTTGATAACAGCACAGTTTTTCATAAAATTTTTGCACATTTAAAAATTACAATAGCTTAAAATATCAGTCTGAATTACTTCTACTTTTTACTTGAAAGTGGATGCTTTTACTTGAGTAGAATTTGAATCACATCGAATGTATATACTGTATGTTGCCTCTGTATCTGTATTTCTACTTAAAGAATAGGCCACTATTTTCATCCCGAGCTGTGTTCTTACATGAGCTTAGATGAGTTGATGCGTACCTGTCTGGACTTTGAGCGTGCCCTCTGTAACGTAACGCCAAAGACGTTGTCACAATTTAGCCTCTGCTAACTATTCCATTGGGGTTCTCAGAGGTTGAAGTTAGAAGGCACCAAGCTCCTCCATGTTTTCCCTGTTTTAATACAGTTATGGGAGTAATTACACAATCCAAGTATAGTTACACAAAATTAAACCTGCTACTTAAAATGGCTACTATATTTTAAGGCGGAATAACACCACTTCGACCTCCGCGCAGTATTAGGACGCTCCTAAAGGATTCTCCCCCACTCACTTCCGTGTTATTCCGCCTTAAAATATAGTACCCGTTTTTATCCACTTACAAAATTGACACGTTTAATTTTGTGTAACTATACTATAACTATATATGTGGAGGAGCTTGGTGGCTTCTAACTTCAAACTCGGAGAACCCCAATGGAATAGTTAGCGGAGGCTAAATGCTAACAACATCTTTGGCGTTATGTTACAGAGGGCACGCTCAAAGTCCAGACAGGTACAGCATCAACTCATCTAAGCTCATGTAAGAACACAGCTCAGGATGAAAAATAGTCGCCTATTCCTTTAAGAACATCGAGTACTTCTAGCTTGGCATCCAGACTAGTCTCCTGTTTAAGCTAAACTGGAGACACGCGCTTACCAGCCAATCAGAACACAGTGCGGCAGAAGAGTTGTTGACAGTGGAAGATGGAGTTTAGTGTTATCCGGGCTTCTGTTAATGATTTCTGTTGTCTGTGTCTGAAAAGTTTACGAATTCAAGGCGTTGTATCCAATTCTGTGGCATGTACAGACTTGGGCTTGTTTTTTCACAAAAGTGACACAAAGTCTGTGCGTGCAGAAGTTGTATCAGTGGATTTAACACAGATGAGAGCGACTGTAAACTGTAGCCTGTAGACTGTAGCGACTGTGCTTTTTATTTTAATTTTTTTTTACCTCGGCGTAAACCAGAGACGCTCGCTCAGTAAAATGCTCTGATCGGCCCGGTAGATTTTAGACTACTCTTTCTGCTCGTCTATGCTATACCCACCTTCTTCCTCCACTGACGGCCAGGATATATAGACCAGGAAAAAAAACACAGCTCCTATTTTGGTTTGCTGTTATGAATAATCCTGTTTCATTGTTTTTTTTTTTATTTATGTAACATTTCATAGAAAGCTTTGACGAAAAAGAACAAAAAGAACTCTACCGAAGACAAACAAACCGATGCAGAGAAAGATGAGGAAAATAACGCTGAGCCTCAAGACGATGAGGAGGAGGAAGAGGAGGAGGAAATCCCACAGCTGGTTCCCATGGAAACGCCAACCAAAAAGCCTAAACTGGAGGTCAGTGGTGAACAGCTGCTACTTTAGAGACCATATGTATGCCAGCCAAATGTGTCTTAATGATCTACTGGTGCCATTTCTACAGAAAACACTGAAGAAGGCGGCGTTGGAGAAAGCCCCTAAATCTGCCGCCGCAAAAAAGGCGAAATCTGCAAAGCAACTGGGCAAGAAGGCCGACACCAAGGTGAAGAGGAAAGTGCCCAAAGTTAAATAGTGTATACAATGCAAATAGCAATGAACGTTCAAATCTGCCAAGAAAACATACTTGGGCTATGTTGAGTTCGGGGGTTGGATGCTGTAGGCAAAACCTTAAGGCACTATACTTTATTTTTTCCAAGTAGTGGAATGAAATTACTTTTGTCCTTTTTAGTGTATCGTAAGCTCAGACATTTGTGGGAATAATACTGTGCATCTAATTATAAGATATTGACACTTTCATGGGTTTGTAGGCTACTATTTTTGTACTTCTGCGACAGTGACCCTGAAAAGTGACACCGAAAGTTGTGAAATGTGCTTATAAACTCATCTCTATAAGGAAATTTAGGGATATGGGATTTTAGAAATGTGTTTGGACCGCAACCATCAATTATCCCTCTTTCATTATTTGTAATAAAGTATAGTATAGTGCCTTTAACTCCAGAATTTGAAAGAAATAAGATCTCCATCGGTTTATTATCATGGAACGTGCCACTGATCCCGGAATACTAGGCGGTTTTGACAACACGGTCCAAAACTGTGTTGAAAAGACAAATATTCTGCAATTCTCCCAAAAATGTAATAAAAACTATATCTGTGACTAACTTCCTTTTTTTTTTCTTTTTGAGGTTTTGTACTTCTTTGATAAAATCTTTAAACAAGTGTAACAAATGGTCTAATGTACGGTGGCTCTCTGCTGCTCTCTAGTGGCTGTAATACAGTACTGTTTACTGGAGACTGTGGCTGAGCAAGGGTTTTACAATAAACTGCATTCATTTGAGTGAAACTAAATGGCTCAAGAGTTTTTGGGTCAATTAGTTAAAACGGCACTACCATGAAAACCTCTCCAAAAACTATCCTTTTATATATTAAATAATAATCTTTTATGCATCATTCTCTTTGCACACAATGACTGGCTCACATTTAAAGCTGGGTGAAGTGCATCCGATCGCCTGACAATAATTTATAAAGCTATTGTATTTCCCTATATGGCCATGATTGTGAACAAAATGAAGTCATAAATTAATATCACTATGGTTTTATGTCCTTGTACGCCATTCTAAAGACTGTTTATGGAAGTGCATTAGGCCTTGGGTGGTTGTTTGCACACGGGGAGCCCATCCGTCAAAACGTGTACGGCTGCCAGCTGGATCAGATGACATATCTATTGTTCACGGCGTTATCGTGCAGCTGCTCCTCGCCTGCGTATTACACTCATCCATAAACCCATGTCCTTAGGAGCTTATAGACTTCATATGCTTTGTTATCTGTCAAACTGTTAGTTAAATAGTTTAGATTTTATTTCATCACAAGGTTTCCCTCAAGGTCTTCAACAGGTACATGTAAAAGTCTGAATTTTAATCATGAATTGTGTATGGTGTAGGCCTTGAAAATATTACACGGACAGAGCTTCGACTAGATGCATTTCATCTTCTTTTACTTGATTTATGGGGAAAGTTTCAAATGTTTAGTATTTAGCCTATACTTGTTTATTAGATTATTTCAATTATAAGATGATTATTTCATCTTAATAAATAATAAAATGATATCCTGTTAGAACCCAGCTATACTCAGCATTTTTGGTGATTTGGTAAATGTGTTGTCCAGCTCTAGAGAAACCCTGTTATTATGTAGCTGTTGGATCACATACTGTATGATTTCCAATGTGAAGTCCACAGAGGGACTGCAAGGAGCTCTCCAAAGGTTGTCCACCAATTAATCCCCAAAATAAATAGATTTTAAAATGAATTTTATATGAATTTCATTATACATGATCTACTTCACCCTATTGTTACTGTTTCCTTGTATTTCATATGTAATTTTGTTTGAGGTAAACCACAACATGTTCTTTCAATAGAGTGAATTCTTGTTACTTGGATCTTTGGATATATGAGGGTGCTGTGACTCTCATGTTTGGGAAATTGAACTAGTTTTGAAAACATTTGAAAAAAGAAAGCACAATTTTACCTGGACATAGGCCCACACATAATGCAGACCATTCTATATACTGAAAGATACTACGCAAAATTGATAAAAGTGACAAATTGAACTTTTTCAGTGGCATAGTCCAACATAATAACATGGAATACATAGAGGGGTGCTGTATGCGTACGTTCTGAAGCCACTTGAATTCATTTTTCCATTTCAGGTATAATATAACAAGTCCCCAGCCAATGAGACGTGGTGCATCAACAGGTGGGACGGGGCTGTCCGTTCGACCATATCCATCTGAGCCCTGCCTTTGCTGGAAGGTACAATTACATCAGCAGTTATCAGTAGGCACGAGAGTCAACCATACTGAAGACATACAGAATACTATTTCATTATATTTGACTCCGAGACATAACGAGGACTGTGGTCAAAAGACAGAAAGGGATGTCCCGTGGCTGCGTCTTGCATTATTCATGTTCTAAAGGGGAAAGTTAACTCGGGACATGGCGGACCTCGGAGATTCGTTTGAAGATGGGAGACGGAGCTTGTTTCTGGATGACGAGTCCATCACAGGTCGGTAATACACATTAATACACTCTTTAGCAATTTTATTATTCATTTTTTGACTTTTTTTTAATTTGGGGTCTATTGGACATCAGCAAACGTAAGGTGAGACACTGCAGGAAACAAGGAAGAAATGTATTGCAAGTTTTCTGTCAGTTTTCATATAAAAATAACTAAACAAAAAAAAAACACTTTTTGTGTAAAAATTTCCCATATTTTTGGCGACAGAATCTTAATAATGACACAAGCCAAGTTTAAATGTAAGGTTTTATTTTGTTGATATATTAGTTACAAAGATTATAGAAGGGATTCTGGATATCCTGAATAAACTATAGTTATTAGTGATTCAATCTGTAAAAAAAATAAATTTTGCTGAACGCTCAGTAAATCAGACTAGGATTAAAATATTATAAAATCCCTCTGAACAAACCTTCAAAATATTGCTAAGCACAAGGCTGGAAAGTTTGGAGTCTGTAAGAGCTACTAAAGTGGAGATAGGGTCGCCACAATGTGAGAAAAATTAATTTTGAGAAAATAGTCATTGAAGTTACAACTTCCCAGAGAAACGTTGAATCAGTGCAATAATTACACTCCTTATTGTACCAATTAGGTCATTTATTTGTTTCTTGTTTATATGTGAAGCAAACTGGCCCCAAACCTGTTTCCCCTGCAGTGTCTCTCGCCTTAAAGCTGGTTCAATTTAGCTTTGCAATCAGATACATTTGTGTAGTATATTTTGGGATATAATTGTTCTTTTTATTTATAACAGTAATGTTGATGCACATAGACAGTAAGTATCCAGTCCAATCCACTTTAATTTGTATAGCACATTTTACCAACACAAAGTCTCCAAAATGTTGGACTGAGAGCAAATTAGCACTGATTACAAAAATAATACAAGCGTATGTAACAATCAACAACAACAAAATAGAATCAAAATATGATGAAATCAAATCTGTAAATGTAATCTCTATATAGGATAAAACCAAGAATTAAAAATAATTCTGCCGATCATTTTTATGCATGCCTTAAATTTATATTCTTTTATTTTTTCCATAGTTTATTATTTATCTTTATTACAAGTTTATGTTTCATGTTGCACGAGAACACCAAAGAAAATCCCTAGTTTCCTTCATTGACAATGGCAATAAACTCTATTCTGATTCTGATTATAGTAATGTTGTAATGTTGAAGTGAAGAGAAGGTGCTTTGCACACTTCTTACTACAAGTGCGTCGGAGGAATCGTGCATAAAGCTCGTATATCTGAAACAAAGGAGTCTCCTGCACACTGTAGAGCTCGCAAAACGTGAGATATTTTGTTTACAAGAGTGCAACGTTACGACAACTAGGCCTTGCTCTGGCAAATGGCTGTGAGGTGGTGCCAAGCCATCTTAAATAGCAACAACCAGTTCATAGAAGTTCAAAAAAACAATTCAAATACAGGTGGAGGAAACCATCTAAACACCCATACTGAGACAATGATTCATAATGATGAATGCAAAAAACTATATACTTTTGGAAAACTATATACAATGTGAGCCAAGATGCATGTAGCTCATACACAGAAGACGTAAATATTACAGTTGTATGTTGTAATGTTGCCATATCAAAAGTATCACAATATTGTTGAGGACATATTATATATCCATCCAGCCATCCATTTTCTTCCGCTTTATCCGGGGTCGGGTCGCAGAGGCAGCAGTCTGAGCAGAGATGCCCAGACTTCCCGATCCACACACACCTCCAGCTCTTCCTGGGAGATCCCAAGGCGTTCCCAGGCCAGCTGAAAGACCTGGTCCTTCCAGCGTGTCCTGGGTCTTCCCCGGGGCCTCCTCCCAGTGGGACCTGCCTGGAACACCTCTCGAGGGACCAGGAGGCATCCGAAACAGATGCCTGAGCCACCTCAGCTGGCTCCTTTCGACGTGGATTATATATTATCTAAAATATGTGTAATTTCGTTGTATTCTAACATGCAATGACAATAAAGGGATAATAATATTAGGGCTGCACAATATGAGAAAATATAATGAAAATAATATTGCAATAATTGACAAAAAAATCTCAATACAGTACACTTCATTAAATTGAAACTAAACATTTTTCTTCATCATAATAAATTCATAATTTCAATAAAATACCAAAATAGCACCAAAACATGGCTAAAATGGAACCAAATAAGGAAATTTATGAAACTGGAATTTGACCATGCGTTCTTGTTTTAGGATCTGGAAGCAACATGTGTAAATCCCATAATCACCTAGTATTGCATTAGCATTAATTTAGCAATATATTGTGCAGCCATAACTACGCACACACACAAAAATGAACTTCTGAGCCTGCAAATAGATTGTTTTTGACCGTTTAGATTGTCTTAAATGAAAAGTTCTCAGGGCCTTTTGAACAATATGTAACATTTCTTCAATAAAGTGACTCTTACAATATTAGAGCAGTGTGGCATCCAAACTTTCTACCCATAAACTGTACTTCTTCTAACGCAGACTCTCCCGGCTGCGCCTACCTGCACAAGCCGGTCATCGCCATAGTGATGGGGTCCATGATGTCGGCGGTGGGGGCCCTGCTGCTCTTCCTGCAGCAGTCCCAGGTGGGCTCGGCCTGTCTGTCCATCGGCCTGATGTTTGTGATGCTGGGGCTGGTGTGGATACCTGTGCTGAAGGAGAAGCACAGGAGGAAGAGATGCGCCCTGGGAGAATGAGGCCGCTTTGGAAAATGGGTTTGATCAAAGTTGTTCCGAACTGTTTCAAACCAAGCCATGCAAGAAAACTAAGAAGACTCAACAGAGCTTTTACACAGAGCAACCAGACTAGAACAGGCTGCGTTAAAGTGACATCACAACATCCTCAATGTCAAAATGCAGATTTCTAGTCTCAGTTTATTACTAATTTCTCTGTTATTCCTGGGCCAATCCACATGAATCAACTGTCTACACATAAAATAAATGATCTTTAGACTGAATTTTACAGGCATTGTTTAAATTTGCATCCCTGAAGCAGTATTTAACCTAATTTATTGCTCTCGAGGCTATATGCACTAAATCAAAACAAATAGTAAAAATATTTTGGCTTTTATTGCAATCTTGTTGCCATGATGGAATGTCGCCTGCATTACCTCTATTTGTTTGTAATAATTAAACGTATGTCTAAATACAGTTGTGGCCAAAAGTTTACATATCCTTTTAAGTTTACATATCCTTTTAATCTTTTGGCCATTTTTCATAGAATATGAATGATAACACTCATAGTTAGTGGTTGTGTGAAGCCGTTTATTGCCAAAGAACTGAGTTTACTCTTTTGAAATCATAATGAAACAGAAACTACTCAAATGTCCCTGATCTAACGTTTACATGACCTTCAACAACTGCCAGGAA
>OMNZ01038576.1:0-17621 GCA_900303255.1 Lesueurigobius sanzi | reverse complement strand
TGTCTGTCCATAAGTGTGTGTGGTCTGTGCACAGATCTTTAGTTTCAAAAGACTAAAAATCCTTTAATGTGTGGGCACCTTTAGCGTTGTTAGCCCTAAGCTTGAAGTAGCCACTGAAACGTTTGGCTACACACGCGCCATGTGCAGCGCACCACTAAATACAATCAATCTTTTTAGCGTGTGAAGCGTTGGGAGACATGCAGGATATGGGTTCCAGGCCTTTTTAAATCATGTCAGAAACATTCGCGATCATGCTGCTGCCTGTCGGTATCTCTGATGCTGGCACTGAGGGGCCACATGTGCGTGACTGAAACTTCTCTCTCTCTCCTCCCTCGCTCCGCCTCATAACCATCAGCTGTTCGTCTGAGCGTGTTCATAAAAGCAGACTTTCTTGCACAAAGGTGGTGGTGGGACATTTTAGGAAGCCGTGCGCACAACATATGGGAGTCAGTATGGTCAAAAAACATATGATGCGATTAATTTGCCATAAACCATATTAACGCTTTTTTTTCCTTTCATTTTTTTTGATTAATCGCATGAGTTAGCACGATCATTTTGACAGTCCTAGTTATAACGTAAAAAAAGAGATGTGTATTTTTTAGATGTATTATTTTAGACCTGCCTTTTCTTTCAGGCCGTGCACAGAGGATGCCTTCGCTGCGTGGAGGAGACACCTGCCATGTTGTCCGGCCTGATGCTGTCCCTGGCCTTCTGCGTGGCTATAATAGTGCTTATACCCACCACGGAACGGGTAAGACGCTGAATAAAAGGATTTTGGATACACTGGCACTGGCGCAGTTCACTAGCAAGGCCACCACACAAGCAATATCGCAGTTAAGAATGTTTATTGACTAGGAAGATTGATGGCTGGATGGAGATGTGGGTGGGGGGCAAGACCATCTCGTAGTGTATCCAGCTTCAGGACCCCCCTCCTGGGCAGAAGGATAAGTGCTGGAAGACAAGAACAGTTAGAGGGAGGGAGGTCGAGAGTTTCGAGACGAACAGTGTGAAAGGTGCTTGGCTGGTTTAAATAAGGCGTCTGGGTAATTGGAGGCATAGACGAGCCGGGAGTGGTTGGTTGGAGAAGAGCGAGTGACATGGACCTGCCTCACCCAATGCCAATGTGTGAGTTGTTGGTGGTGGTCGGAGGGACCGTTGGCGCAGATGTGAGCAAGCCTCGCTTCTGTCAGTCTACCCCAGGGGAAACTGTGGCTCCAAATATACCCTTAGCACCATCAGCATGGAGCGAATGAACCCCCCTCCCTTTCATGTGTGAAGCGCTTTGGGTGTGACTTGTGTCATATGAAAAGCATTATACAAATAAGAGTCTGTTTCCGTTTCCCTTAAAAGTTCCATAGAAAAGGAGTTCAGCTTGTGGTTTAACCTCTTAAGACCGAGAACGTACTGTATGTGTTTTACGCAGCAAAATATTCCAAAGTTGCAAATTAGTGACACCAGATGTGGGATTATCCATTTCTGTTGTTATTTGCTCCACCACAGGGAGGAAAAAGCCTTTTTGTGGGAAAATGTGTGTTTTTTTCAGGCATAAATTCATTCAAACCCATGGCAACCTCATTTTATTGTCAAACAATATAATTTATTTTTATTTCACTTCCACCGTCATCCCAAAGCTCTACCAAATGTGTTGACACCAAGATTAGCCACGTACACCTATGATGTAAAGAAATGATTTTTGGAGAAAAAGGCCTAGGGCTTAAGAGGTTAAATAGCCTCAACTGAACTGCTCATAGCGTTATGTACAATATACAAATTGCAAAACATTTTTAGGCATTGCTTCCCATACTTTTTGTCATTACTTATTGTTTATAATAGTAAGAAAAAAATACTGACAAACAAAACATGGGCGTATTCCAACCTTCCCATCTTTTACACTACTTTTTTCTCTTTTGTTGTTATGATGAATGAACTCCACCCTATTTGACACTGCTATATTTAAAATGGCACGTTTTAATTAATATGGAAACTTAACATCGTCATAACTAATGGCCAAGCACGTGCATCTTGACTCACTCTATTAAAACATTAAACTATGTCACTGAAGGTCACATGACTCATTTTTGACAACACCTTCTACTGTATTCATATTTGTCTCATTTGATCTCATACTAAGGCCTTTTTGAGCATATTATCTTTGTTATTTTACATTCTACAACTGAAAATCAGCTTTGCGGTGCTTTCTCTTTAACATTGAATAACAGACTTGGACAGAATGTGTTTCTTCTCACAAATTGGTCCATGTTTTTGCTTTTTTCTTCCACAGAACATCTCGAGACACGTTGGCGCCCTGTCAATAGTGTGTATAGTCCTCTGCCTGAGCACCCTGCTGCTCGTGTGCCTGCCCTGGTTGGCCACAGTGAGGCGCTGTGGAGGAGCCTTGGCCCTGTTCGTTTGGGGGACACTCTACGTCACCGCTATTGTTTTTATTTTTGATGGAGGTCCCGTGACTGCGTGGGAGCAGGTGAGAAAGTCCATTTGTCAATCTTGCTTTTTGCTTTTCTGATTTGACTCTTCTTACTGGAATGAAAGGTTGGTGCTTCGATCCCAGTTTTGACCGTATGGCATACTGTTCTTGTGTCTTTGGGCAAGACACTTCACTCTCCTTCTTGCTCCGATGGGAAGAAAACACAAAATGGCAGCAAACTTCTGTCAGTCAGCCATAGCTTTAAGTTCACTCCCACGAAGATATAAATGCCCTGAATTTTTTTTTTCCTTGTACCTTACCCTATTAATAGGCATCCATAGGCAGCCTGGGAGCCAAATCAGGCCTGCTAGAGCCTTAAAGTAGACATATCATGCATATAAATCTTGAAATCAATCAATTAATCAATCAATACAGCCATATACAGATTTAGGATATTCTGTTATATTAAATGACGAAAGCAATAGAAAGCTGGGACCGGCAGGCCCCGCTTGGCTACCCTAAAAACAGTTTTAAAGAGCGCCTAAACGAGCGGTATCCCACAATCGAAATCCAAAAATCACAGTGAAATGGGTGTTCTCGGAGGCTTTGGGGTGACATGCAGGCGGTGAGTGTGTGGGTGTAGCGCATTACAGCATGGAGAGTGCTTTCCAGTTCAAACGTATGATTGAGAGGCAACATTTCATCTTGCAAACTTAATATGAGTTTGCAATGAACAAGTTTTATTCACCATAAACATGAAATGAACGTGATATCTGATTTAGCATGATATGTCTCCTTTAGGCTCATTTATGCTCTCATGTCGTACGTAAACAGATACGCGTGTTTCAAGCGTAGTTACCGTCATGTAACGTTGCATGTGATATGAAAACCTAACACCAGAGGGCGCTGTGAGTGTGTCAAAAACTTTACCAAAACAGGACCAAAACAAGTTTAGCGGCGTCTTAAAATACAGTATTTTGGCATTGAAATTGATTGAACATTAAATATGACTTACTCAGAGGTTACATTGACTGAAAATTCTACATAATATTTTTAGTTCTAACAGAAACTTTTGAAGGCTGATTCTTCAGTCTTCATCTGTACTCTGTAGTTGAAGTGTAGAACGCTTCATTCTTCATCCAAAGAGCTTTTGAGCGCTGAGCAAACTTGAACGCCAGTGGATCTGATGAAGACCAGTAGGAGGAGTAGAAGGAGCTCTAAAGTGCTGATGAAGCTCTTTGGATGAAGAGCGATACATCCTACACTTCAACTACAGAGTACAGATGAAGACTGAAGAATCTTTGCCTTCGATGGACAACTCCTGTACGACTGAAAACTTAGAAGAAGAAAAGAATTTTATTTATATAGCGCCTTTCACAGACATAGTCACAAAGCACTTTACATGGGATGATTTTATATTCACTCCAAACAAACCTGGGGCAGACTTTGTTTGGAGTGAAGTATGGCTGCCTACATCAACGGACCTTCAGACACCCACACAGACATCATTCATCCTTGCCTATCGTACATGTTTTTAGTGGTAGGGGAAACCGGAGCACCCGGAAGAAACCTACGCAGACACGGGGAGGACATGCAAACTCCACACAGAAAGGCCCGTCCTGGCCTGGGATCGAACCCAGGACCTTCTAGCTGTGAAGCACGAGAGCTAACTACTGTGCTACCGTTCCATGATTTTTCTCACAAATTACAGTATATTTAGATTTGCGTCCATTTATCGTGTAATCTGTGTTTTCTTACATATTCATACAATGAGAGATTAATTAATGAAGGATAAAAATAGTTTTTATAACCCTGTCCTTCGATCCCTAGCAAAACCACTGCTGCCACCTACAAATCCTGAGGCAGTCGTCTGGTTCCGTCTTGTTCAAAGTAGTTTGTTGTTGTCTCACGCTTCGCATGTGCTTCTAATTCTCAGCAAGACACAGACAATGCTATTTTTGTATCAATTTAATACGATAAAGCATTTAGTAGAGGACCTTATGTGCTTCATCATGCTTTTCTCATAGTCAAAGCATCCACAAGGAGAAACAAACATTCACAGTAATGCGTGGGTAATTGAATGTCCGGCATTTTTATGAAGAATTGTGCTTTTGTATCAAACCAGGTTTAAACCAGGACCAAACCAGGACTAAACCATGAATCAGGTCTAAACCAGGTCAAACGTCAGAGACTGAATGAGCCGCTGTTGTTTTAAGGTGGCCACCCACTAGAGGATTTTTAATCTTTTGAGACTAAAGATCTGAGCAAAGACAACACACACTTAAGGACAGACATGAGGACACACATACACTCATGAGGAGTCCCACCACAGATCATTTTACCAGTTTAAATTTCTTCTGCAACTCTTGCTGAACATTGCTATTGGATTCTGGTCAACCAAAATTCACCACTAGCCCATCCGTCCAAGGGAAATGGATCCTTCCTTTAAATTGGTTTTCTCCGAGGTTTCCTCAATTTTTTTTACCATGTGGTTCTTGGTTTTTTGGGGTTTTTCCTCGCCGCAGAGGAAGGTCTAAGGATGGGGGATACTCTAAGCTTGTTACTCTAAGTGATTTACTTATTCACGGGACATTACATCTGGTCGAGACATTTCATTCGTGTGTGACATTTCATTCGTGTGCGACTTATTTTTGATCATTCTTGATGTCTGATATTGATTTGTTTTTGTCCATACCGACCTTTGAGATGACTTCTGTTATGATATTGGGCGTTACAAAAATAAATTGATTGATTGATTGATCATGCCATGAGAGAAATTTTTTTATTGAGCCATGCCTCCTAAGACTAAAAATCTGGCTAAAAATCCTCTAGTGTGTGTCCAGCTTTAGACTTTACTGCAGCTTCTTCTTCTTCTATCCGTCTGTGAAAGTGTTTAAACCACTATTCAAAATATGTTTACTTCAGATAAAACATGTATTGCAGTAGAAAGTACAGATACAGGCTCTAAAAATGTAGTGTACTTGTTTCATTCTACTTCACAGTGTGGCTTTAGCTTCATATCTCTTTCTTTTGCAGGTGGCGTTTTTCCTCTTCTTGTCCGTGAGCGTGTACACGGTGCTGCCTCTGTCCATGGCCTGGGCTCTGATGGTGGGAATATTCACCAGCCTCTCCCACATCATCATCATTAGTGTTTACGTTCCGCTGACGACCCCTGACTCTCCTGACCTCGCTGTACAGGTACATACAGTATGCAATTGTCTATTTTGTATTTTCCTTTGTAGACTTTATTATTATCACCGTTGGACAGGCCTATTCAAAGGCACCAAACAAACAGGTCTGGCGTAATGGCAATATCATCATTAGAAGTAATAATGAGCCATATACAGTGTTGGGGAGGAACTAAACACATGTATTTAAAATACATATTCAGAATACTCATTTTGAATAACTGTATTCAGGTACAAATACTCTCTCATTTGAGGGTATTTCGAATGCAGTTACTTTTCAAATACCAAAGGAATACAGAGAGGGAGAGTGGAAGGAGAGGGGGAGAGGAAGGAGAGAGACAGAGAGAGGGGAAGGAGAGGCGGAGAGAGATAGAGAGAGGGGAAGGAGAGAGGGAGAGGAAGGAGAGAGAGAGAGAGGGGGAGAGGAAGGAGAGAGAGAGGAAGGAAAGAGAGAAAGAAGAGAGACAGAGAGAGGGGAAGGAGAGGCGGAGAGAGATAGAGAGAGGGGAAGGAGAGAGGGAGAGGAAGGAGAGAGAGAGGAAGGAAAGAGAGAAAGAAGAGAGTCAGAGATGGATTTTGGTGTTGAAGAAACTTAAACATAAACAGAGCTGTTTTAAAGTCTATTCTCTCAAACAATAAATTCACCTTGCCTATTCTCTGAGCAACAGGAAGCCCGTGCAGAGACCAGAGCACGATATGGTCGGGACTCGACTGTCTAAAAGTGTGCTCTGTTAATTGAATTTACATTTTTGTAAACCATGCTAACTTTGTCAGTATGGTTTGCAAAAACATTCAGTTCTACATTCAATCGTCTTCTCATGAAAACTCTTTTCTGTGCTGTCTGATGTTAAACTGCTTATTTCTAAGTTAATTTATTTTAGAACATGCCAGATTACAATTAAATTATAAAGTACTGTTTCTAAACCTTATTTTTTCAACATAGTAATAGCATGGTCTAAAATATTCAAAATATTGGCCTTAACCCTAGCAAGCGTGAACAAGGTAAAAGATCGTCAATTACCAGGCAACATTTTGTTCTGCTATGGTGATAGCATGGAAACCGGCCATCGTCCGGAGTTTCAAAGGTTTTTCCGTGCTGCTTCTGTGTTGAAGCACAAACAGCTATCCTCCTATGACCTCACCTCTACATGCTTATTCATAATTGTAAAATCAGTTAACCGGTCTCTCAAATGTCCCTTCTTTTTCTCATCTGTTTAATGTCTTAAATCGATGGCTTTGATTTCTCTCTCTCAGCTGATCGCCAACGCCGTGCTGCTTGTCTGCGTGAACGGCATCGGAGGTTTCCATTTGTGGACGACGGAGCACGACCATCGAAAGTCCAACCAGAACCGAGAAAGGTTCAGCGAAATTCGGTCTCAGAAAGAAGTGGAGAAACACAAACAGGTATTTCTTTTAACCAACATTACCTTTATATCATTGTGTTCAAACTAGGGCTGTCAAAGTTCACGCTGATTAATCAAAAAATAATTCATGCATTAATAATGGATTAATTGCAAATCATGTTTTGACTGAACAAACTCCAAAGAAAGTGGTGTTTGGTAAAGTAAATTTATGTCATTGGGACCTCACCATCGGAGGACAAGCCACCACTATTGTAAGATACTAGAATTGTCCACAAACTGTTGTTGAATAAGCATAAAATCATCCTAATAAGCTGAAATCGTAATAAAAAGTTTTTAGCTTAGTTCAAATTAGCGTGTTTTTTGACAGGGAAATAAATACATTTCGTATATGACGGGAAAACAGCACCAAAGACTGTATAAATGAGCTGACAAGACACATCCCACTAATATCATGTGACCAACTCTGAGGTAGATTGCTGAAAGTGAGCAATCGAAACTGTTGAAAAACCCAGAGTGAAGAAAATACGTGGACAACACTGACACATGTGCAGACGTTACTTATCCTTAAAGCCAATTTTAAGCGAGTCACGTTTTACTCTTACATCGAGATCTTCCCTTCAGTAGCAACAACAGACTCCAAACCTTAAAGTCTTATACTTAACAATATTTTGAAGGTTTTTTCAGAGCAATTTTTTAAAGGAATAGTTCACCGCTTTTACATACTTACATATGTTCTAACCTGGGTTTAGAGGAGGCGATGCTTGGCTGCCTCGTCTTTGTGCGTGGCGTCTGTCCCATAAAACGACCAAAGACGGTGTTAGCATTTTGACTCTACAGCAGGGGTGGGCAATTATTTTTTGCAAGGGGCCACATGACAAACCTGGATTGAGTCCGAGGGCCGGATCAAACGATGACTTGAATTTAATTCGGCCGCATATTGTAAATGGGAAAATACTCCTCCCCTGGTGTATTTTAGATGCCGATATTCTATTTGAATCAGTCTTATTACACAATGACACAAATAAACAAAATTAAAACACAGGCTCATTATTATTACTTTACTCTTAAACAACACTCACAATTTTAAAGCTGTTATTAAATGTATCAGTCTCCCATCCAACTACTGACCAGGCCCTGCCCTGCTTAGCTTCAGAAATTTCACAGGATCAGGCAGAGCAATAAGACAGTGTCGGTGCCCTCTACTGGACAGGTGTGAAATTGCTTCCTTAAAAAAAAAAAATGTTCGCTGCTAGTTACACAAAATTAAAACTGTCAATTTTCTAAGCGGATAAAACGGGTACTATATTTTTAGGCGGAATAACACGGAATTGAGTGGGGGAGAATCCTATAGGAGCGTCTTAATATTTTTTTCTCATATTTATGTCAATAATATACAGAAAAAGTTTAAAATTAATATCACTCAATATTTTTTTTTCCCTATAATAAATTTCCCTCAAATAAATTGATAGTTGTGGTCCAAACACATTCCTAACTTTCCTCACACATTTCTAAAATCCTGTTTCTTCTTAGAGATGAGTTTATAAGCACATTTCGCAACTGGCAGGGTCACTTTTTTGGGTCATAGTCACAGAAATACGAGAAAACAAGCCTGCAAACCGTGGAATTGACATTACATGCTTTCCATTTAGATGCACGGTATGATTTCCACATTTTTTTGAGTTTGCAATATGCTAGAGGAGGAAAAACAAATTTCATTCCACTTCTAGGGAAAAATCAGGTATCAGGTATAGCCCCTTTAAATCAATCTGATGTCAAGTCATATTTTTAATCGAATTTTGAGAGTGATTTGATTTCTAAATGTAATTGTAAAAAAAAAAACATTTCACTCATTTGTAGATTTGTGTTGTGTGACTTTCTTACCAGGCACTGTGGCTAAAGTCTGTTTTTAATTTGTAACATTAAAAGACTCTTGTCTGTGTTCTTGGAAATCGTTAGATGTGATTGCTCTGCTTGAGGCCGGTCTCTGTGAACTCTTATTGCCTGGATACTGTGAGCTCAGCCGACCGCGACGTCGATAGATTAATCATTCACTGCTGAAGCTGAGCGGAGACTGAACACTGACCAAACAGTGACCAAACGGACGAGAGCTGCTTCATCCAGGACACTCCACAAACAAATGAAACCTGGATAAACAACAATGTGGATAAGCATACAGTATAACCAAGCTGTAGGAACATTTCTAGTCAAGGTCTTGGCCATGGATTACACAGATATTTTGATATTTTTGTTATATTATCAATTCTTTTTCACTACACACTTTTTCTCTAAATTAGTATATGCCCAAGAAAACAGAATTGGACTCTTGGAACTCGTGAGTGATCGATACAATGTCTACTCTCTGTCAGGGCAGGTGTTCCCAAACTTTTCATGCTGGGACCCCCAAAATGACCATGCGAACAATCTGGGACCCCCATCTTAAAAGCTAAATAATAATGTAAATTATATAGAAAGGGGGCTGCACGATATTGAAAAAACTTGTGATAGGGGCATGCAATTGACCAATTGACCTTGACCCCGAGCCCCGCCCCTAAACGGCCATTGTCCAATCACAATCCTAGCAACAACCATCACTATGTAAACAAGGTCGTCAAGTTTAGCGTTAACTGACTTCGGTCGTCCATCAAGGACCGAACCTGGACCGAAGTCACAACAATAACTTAGGGGGGCGGGACTTGGCGAAAGGTCAATATCGCGATGACAATAATTGCCATACTTAGATAAACCGTTCCCTTCAATTCAGACACATGTAATATCTTTTTCAGCAAATTGTGGCAAAACCTCCATCCATGTTTGGTTTTTGGAAACCAAACATGCATGTTGGAAATTTTTTTTTAAAAATTTCAGTCAGATGGAAGACTTGAGTAAATTTGCGATATTCTGTGGCTTCTTGCGAAACACATATTGCATCACCTAATATTGTGATACGGTATTTTTTGCGATATAATGTGCTGCTCTAATATAGATAATATCAAGCAAAAAAAGGTTTTGTTATATGTATTTACTTTGTGTTGTTATTTGACCCAAATTCACAAGTCTGTGCTGTTTTTCATTGAGAATTATATTAAACACACTATATACATTTTTTATACAGTATCTTGAAATCATCTTGGAACCCCCATGACCCCCCAGTGCTTTTTGCACCACTTTAGCACAAACTACATCGCCCATGAGCAAATGTTTAGTAAATCAGCTCTGTGAGTGATACATACACTGCCTTTGACCAAGAAATGACCAAATGTTAATGTGTTTTGTGTTGCAGGAGTGCCTCCTCCTGTCGGTGCTGCCTCGGTATCTGGCCAAGGAGCTGAAGGCCGAAGTCATCAGCCGTTTGTCCAAACCAGTGGCCAGACCGAGGAGCAGCTCGGAGCACAACTCGCTCTTCCACAGCCTCTACATCAAACAGCACAAGGACGTCAGGTGGATGTCCACATTCATTATTCATTCATTATACATCTACGAAATATAGACACTGCAGGTGAACACGGAAAACATTTTAATTGAATGATATCAATATGAAACTTTTGATGGTTACTCACATAAATATGAGGAAAAAATGTATTGTAAGTTGCATTATTTTCAGGAATGAAATCTAAATAATGGCTTAAATTGATAGCTTTATTTGGTGATATATTCGTTACAAACATTTGTTTAGAGGGGATTTTGGATAGTCATTAGAGAATGCATCCATAAAAATGTAACAATGTTTTTTAGGGTTTAAATATCAATTAATCATGTGAGGAATTAAATATTGAAAAATCCCTCTGAATTAAGCTTAAAAATATGTCCAAGACTGGAAAGTTTGGAGTCTGTAGGAGCTACTAAGCTGCTATGTGGAGATGTTGTTGCCACAATATGAGAAAAACGTTGATTCAGTGCAATAACTATACTCCTTATTGTGAAGATTAGGTCAGGTATTTGTTTCCAGGTGAAGGTTTATATGTTAAGAGCAAACTTGCCCAAAACCTGAAAACTGCAGTGTCTCCCTTTAATACGATTAATAAGTAAAAGATTGTAGGTTGACTTTTGGCTGATAAACTCCAAAATGTAGAACAGTATAGACAAGAGACAGGAGTTGTTCTGGTCCAGGTCACATCTGTGGAATCCTCCGATATGACGGATGACTGAGAGCTCGCAAAAACATATAACAGCATGAAGTGAATTTGTTTATTTACATTGTTTGTTTCCTATTTTCAAGCATCCTCTACGCTGATATTGTGGGCTTCACTAAACTGGCCAGTACCTGCACCCCTGAGGAGCTGGTGGCCGTCCTCAACAAACTGTTCGGACGATTTGACGACATCGCAAAGGTCAGTCATTAACATTTGCAGAAACATTTTGATGTCTCCAGGGAATATTTCCAAAGAGCTAAAATGTGGTGATGCTGCTGTAGCACAGGGGTGCCCAAACTTTTTTGGCCGCGACCCCCAAAATGGGACCTCCACTGTAAAAAGTAACTTCCTCTTGTAACTATTTCCAGGGGGGAAACAATGTATTATTGCATTTTTATTTCGTTATTTGGGCCCAATTCACAAATATATGCTGTCCTAAACTAAACATTACATTGACAAACACTGTTATTTGGTCTTTCTATTTTATCTTGAATTCATCTGGGGACCCCCAGGTTAGGGCCTCGCGACCCCCCTGGGAACCACTGCTGTAGCAGACATCCCTGGCATTTACTGATACAGAGCTTGCATGCCCCCTTTTTATGTGTAAGGCATGGGCTCATGCTAAGCTGACTAAATTGGTACAAGTCCCATGCTGGGGTAAGATGTAAGAACCACAGAGGTAAGTTGTAACATGCAGTGTGTATTAAATGGGGTAGGTTGTAACAGGTATACAGAGTAGTAGTCTCATGCATTGAGTGTGAGACTCACACAATTAGCCCTTCTCTCCAGCTCTCACACCAAGGGCCATAAATCTCACGCATTCTGCATGAACTGCTTGGAGATGGTAAAAAAAAAGGCAGTTTCTGAGTTAGCCTTTAGTGCAGAAAGTGCACCATTTTGTTTACATTTTTTTTTTTTTCACCCAGAGTGAAATCTCACTTTCAGGCTGAACAAATTTATCTTGTATCTCTGGTGCTGGGGTAAGTTGTAACAAAAGCACTGATATGCTGTGGGGGCAAGTTGTAACAATGTTACAACCTACCCCAGCAGCCATGTTACAACTAGCCCCGAAGGGGATCTTTAAAGTATTCCCACCTCTTTACCAAAGTTCTAAAGTATTTCCTCTAGACATTGTGCCCTGGGTAAATGTTGGCCATAGCACTCTCTGACTGTTCCACTTTCAAACCTCTAAACACAAATGCATTGATTCCAGGAGGAATATTGAAGAGGAATGAAAATGTGCTCACCCTGCCACCAGCCAAACAAAATGGCCTCACTCCAACACTGAAAGGACTTTTATGATGACATCACACTGCTGCATGACCTACATTAGGCCTCACTAGAGACATCTAATGGATTGTGTTTGAATCATAGGCTTTTCTGCTAGGACCACTGTTACAACTTACCCCTGTTACTTTTAGCCCCGGTCTCCCCTATTTCAAGTTTTCTTTACATTTTTTAGGGCATTTTATGTGTAAAATTGACCAAAATCGCTTATATTTTTGACAAACAAATATTAATAATGGACAGAGCCAGGTTTAAATGTATGGCTTTGTTTTGTTGATATACTGTATTATAGCTAAGAGTTGATTTTGGATCTTGGGTATTTTTTTAAAGTTAGTTGGGGAAAAAAATTCAAATTTACCCTTGATTTTGGGGTTTAAAGCTCAATAAGATTGGAATTATATACATATTTTACATCTTTTTTTTTACTAGAAATGGTGTGGCTACTATTTAGAGCACTGTATAGGGAATAGTGTGGAAATTCGGACACATCCTTTGGTTACTCGCAGCAAAAATAGCATTGTCTGTGTCTAACTGTCCATTTGGAGCATGTTTTGAATTGGTTTGAGCTGGCAGTATAATCCAAAATGTTACATCTGACGTATTTCTTGTTGATATTTCCAGAAAAATGGCTGCCTCCGTATTAAAATCCTGGGCGACTGTTATTACTGCGTGTCCGGTTTGCCCGACCCCATCCCGACCCACGCCAAAAACTGTGTGCAGATGGGACTGGACATGGTCACCGCCATCGGGTCAGTTCACTATCTGCTCACAATTTGCATTTACCAACAATAACGCCATTCAAATGCAGGCGGTGCTACAGTCATTTGAATGTGTCTCTGCTACTTCCTCTTTGTCTGATGGCATTTTAGCTTGAGTTCAGTGTACGTACAAAATGCAGAAGTATTTATTTTATTAATGATTGTGTTTTACCTGTTCTGGAGATAAGGTCAGGTGAAAAATAGCCTTCTGGCTAATTCTGGCTTTTTCAACCATGTCTAATCATGTGTTTCATGAAATTGCACTGTCCCCTTTCAAATAAACTAATCTAATCTAATCAGGTGTGTCCACATTGAGTTGGTTTGGATATGTTCGTGCCAATGGAATAAGATTTTCTGGCAGCACTTCAGTAACTACTGGTAACTACTAGGTAATTACTAACTACTGTGTAATTTCTAGGTAATTACCCTAGTAAGGGGGTTAGCATTAGGGTAAGGGTTACCTAGTAGTTTCCGGGCCGTATTCTAAAGTGCTCCCGATTTTCTTTCTTATTATTTCAAGTTGTATACGATTTATCACATTTTTTTAAAGTCCAATTAAATAGTTCATCTTAATTTATTGTAGGTGGAATGACATGCTTTTCCTCCTCATTTTAAGTGAAAGAAATCATTATTACCATCATTATTACATTGGCAAATCATTTTACTTACCTACTCAAATCAAGATTAAATAGTAGAAAAAAAATACTTATTCTATTTAGTTATTCTAGATTTAAGGATTAGGCATTTTATCAGTGCACATTTTACATTAAAGGTGCATACGAGCGATCGCGATGTTCAATCAATTTGTTTTTGTAACGCCCAATATCACAACAGGAGTCGTCTCAGAGGTCAGTACAAACACAAAACAAATCATTATCAAACATCAAACAACTGAAATGTCAGCCTGGGGTATTCCACATTCTTAGACCTTCCCCCGCGGCAAGGAACAACTCGGAAAACCACGTGGGACAAAACGGAGAAACCTCGAGGAGAACCAGTGGGGAAGGGATCCACTCCTATGGACGGATGGGAGTGGATCGCGTCCCGTAGCTGCAGACCAGAGCTGAACAGAGCATTGTATCAGCTGTTACCTTCCATTCACCAAAACACCCACAGAAAATAGAGGAAGAAAACGATAAAAGCAATCACTCCTATTATGTAACTAATTGAAAAAAAAAACTCTCTGACCTCTATGACGCTCCAGGATCAATTGATTTTAGGGTTTCTGGTAAGTTTGTGTTAGCTAGTTTTACACATAACAAAACCTCAAAGAGACGCTGGAAGATTGACTATTATTACAAGAATAAAAAGTGCAATTTCACTACCAGTTCGTCTTTCAGTCCCACTCACATCACTGTATTGTATTATTACTTCATAATTGCACCTTTCGTGCTGTTCCTTGCAGTAAATTGCGCGAGGCGACCAGCGTGGACATAAACATGAGAGTCGGGGTGCACACGGGGAACGTCCTCTCTGGAGTCATCGGTCTGCAGAAGTGGCAGTACGACGTCTGGTCACATGACGTCACTCTGGCCAATCACATGGAGTCGGGGGGCCTTCCCGGGTGAGAGCTTGTCTTAAACAATCAATATCCAAAAGAGCGTTGTGAAGAGAGTGCACTGCAAAAAGTGATATTTTGATGTGTTAAAATGACTATAGTTATAAAAAATTGGCCTTAATTGGAGTAATTCTGACTTGGCAAGTAAAAGTCTGCCAATGGAGTAAGATTTTTTGCATCTAAAATAAGAAAAAACTAATTATTTCCAGTGATATGAGATATGAGTGATATGATTTTTTATGGCATTTTATGTGCCAAAACACTTGACAGGTAAGTTTACTTACCTCCTAAAATCAAGGGCAATTATACTAATTACATTTTGAAGTTTGCGGTAACACTCCTTGAAGCATATTGCTTCGAAGCAATGTGCCGAAGCGTGTGTCACAACAGCCGATCACGTGACCAAAGTGTCGAAGTATCGCTTTGCGTGTCAGTGGTTCAGTGTATCGAAGCATTTCATTGGCTCAGTGAAGGTCCCGGTCTGCCATTGGTTCAGAGGGTTTGCTCACACTTCGGCACGGGTCGCGGGTATTAGATAAATACAAGCACAGCCGCAGCCGGAATACGTTTCCCGGATAGCTCAGTGGACTAATGTGATTGACCCTTAAGCAGATGGTTGCAAGTTTGAGACAGGGTCTTGGCAAAACATAAAACATAAATCGGCACATATGATATTTACACTTTACACAGTTAGACATTTGTTTATTGTTACTATGATAACAACTACAATGGAAATAGATTGGGATCTAGCTTTCCGCCTCCAGCTAAGCCCCAAATGTTTACAAACAAAAAAGTATCTGTTCACGCCTTAAGAGCAAAAATACTTGTTCCACTGGCATTTCCTTAACTTACATACTCAAATTGTGCTTTCTAGATTGCTTTTCGGAGTGTGCAGCAATAGCCAAAGAATAATAAAATGCAATGCGAGAATCCTGTTTTACGAGTCAATTTTAAAGAGACTCAACTCCGTTGACTCTCTGATCATTTTCATACTCGTTACTGCCACCTCTGGCCGTCCGCGTAACTGCAGTCTCCATGTTAAGCTGGTGAATGACTGCTGACTCAGCCCGAACTACGCAACTTTTAGAGTGACGGTGCAGGCTTATAGCGGCAATTGAGTGGGATAGGTGTGGGCTCGCAGTACAGCGCGGGACATTGCTGGAGCATGTAAGGGGTGGAAAATACATTATTTTTTAAATTTTAACTTCCGTAGAGTCCCTTTAAGCAATGAATGACAAGATACTATTGAAAACAACTCATTAAGTATTCGATTTTTTTTACACTTATATCTTCTGTCAGCCGAGTCCACATCACAGAGGAGACCCTGAAGCATTTGGACGGGTCGTATTTGGTGGAGGTGGGGGACGGGGCGAGTCGAGACCCTCTTCTTCAGGGCCGAAAGACGTACCTCGTTATCGACCCCAAGAAACCACAAAGCAGCACCTGCAGGCACAAACTGGTAAATACAAATTCAACTAAATATATATATATCTTCTCGTAAACACTTTTCAGTTCAACACTTTTTTTTTTTTTACTAAACATCATGCATTTTTAGACCAATCATTTAATTATTTCAAGGATCTTTGGCATTCTCGCCTCACAGCGTTAAGGATTCATCTTCAATTGGTTACCATGGTTTGCTGTTGCTTTCGGCAGTTAGAACAGTGGTCAGTGGGACAAATTCCTGTTACAGCTGCTTA
Source organism: Lesueurigobius sanzi (assembly GCA_900303255.1). Classification (NCBI taxonomy): domain Eukaryota; kingdom Metazoa; phylum Chordata; class Actinopteri; order Gobiiformes; family Gobiidae; genus Lesueurigobius; species Lesueurigobius sanzi. Next base: position 1,214 of record OMNZ01038576.1, on the reverse strand, counting down.
GTTTTGCATTAAAGCACTGCTAATAATTTGAACGATAGAAAAAGGAAAGGAATATACCTCACAAAAACTTTCCTCACCATCAAAGCTCTAATATAATGAATATAATGCCCTGTTTCTTTTTTGTGAAAGTTTGGACGGTACTTTTTGTAAGATTTTGAGAAATTCTCTGTATTTTCCGCTAATCGTGAGTAATCGTAAAAGCTCTGTAAAATCTTTTTCATGTTTTCTCAGGGTGCCCACTTGTCCGAAGAGGGGCAGAGGCAGCGGGCCTCAGTGCGTATGTCCCAGTACCTCCAGTCGTGGAACACCATTCACCCGTTCGCCGACCTCAGCCACCCCAACGGCAAGGCACCCAAGCGACACCTGATCCGGAGACACATGGGGCTCAACCACTCAAATCTGACTCCAGTAAGAGCGCTTCAATAGGTTGGGATTAGGACGTGATTCTCTTGACAAGGGTGTAAACTTGTATTGAGGATTAGTGGGGACTAGGGTTGCCAGGTATCAGCAGCAAAATCTCGGCCAAAATACTGCCGGAATTGACCCAAACCCGCTCAAAACTAGTATCTGCCTCAAACACGTGGACAGTGGTGGAAGAAGTACTCCATATTCTTACTTAAGTAAAAGTGTTGATGCAGGACCAAGAATCTACTTAAGTAAAAGTATCAATTCAATTTCTACTTAAGTAAAAGTATAATATCCACTGTTAAATGTACTTCATAAGTAAAAAAGTAAAAGTATTTTAGAATTAATGTGGCATACTAAAGCACGTCTAAATCAAGACTAAGCCAGGATAAACTGGGACTAAACCAGGTCTAAACTTGGACTAAACCAGGTCTAAATCAGGACTAAACCACCAGGACTAAACCAGGACCAAACTGGGACTAAACCAGGACTAAACCGGGACTAAACCGAGACTAAACCATGTCTAAACCAGGACTAAACCAAGACTAAACCAAGACTAAACCGAGACTAAACTTGGACTAAATTGCTTCTAAATCAGGACTAAACCAGGACTAAACCAGCTCTAAATCAGCACTAAACCAGGTCTAAATCAACACTAAACCAAGTCTAAACCAGGACTAAACTGGGACTAAACCAAGACTAAACCAGGTATAAATCAGGACTAAACCAGGACTAAACTGGGACCTAACTTGGACTAAACTAGGTCTATATCGGGTCTAAACCAGGACTGAACCTGGACTAAACCAGGT
>OMNZ01038565.1:6441-24034 GCA_900303255.1 Lesueurigobius sanzi | reverse complement strand
AAGGATGAGAGAGAAACATAATTTCGAACCATTTATGGTTTGACAAATAAATGATCTTGAATCTTGAATCTTGAATCTTGAATCTTGAATGTCAAGGACTATCATTAATGAAAGAAGATATGATATAGTGTGTGAAAGTGGCATCTGAGCTAAATGCTAAATCACTTCAGTTAAATGTCCTGCTTTTTTGTGGGTTGGAAACGCGCCCATTGGCCACTAAAAACAATAATGGCTTACACTTGTATTGCACTTGTCAAGCCTGTTTCTCAAAGCCTCAACCTATGTTCATGAGATTTGGGTCATGACCGAACGGACAAGATCATGGATACAAGCAGCTGAAATGAGTTTCCTCCGCAGGGTGGCTGGGCGCACCCTTAGAGATAGGGTGAGGAGCTCAGTCACCCGGGAGGAGCTCGGAACAGAGCTGCTACTCCTTCACGTCTAAAGGAGCCAGCTGAGGTGGCTCGGGCATCTGTTTTGGATGCCTCCTGGCTGCCTCCCTCGAGAGGTGTTCCAGGCACGTCCCACTGGGAGGAGGCCCCGGGGAAGACCCAGGACACGCTGGAAAGACAGGTCTTCAGGCTGGCCTGGGAACGCCTTGGAATCCCCCAGGAAGAGCTGGAGGAGGTGTACGTGGATCGGGAAGTCTGAGCATCTCGGCTCAGACTGTTGCCTCTGTGACCCAACCCCCGGATAAAGCGGAAGAAAATGGATGGATGGATGGGTAACTACTCAGTTAAAATACTAAACTAGATATCCCAAATCCCCTCTGAACAAATCTTTGTAAATTCGTTTTTACACATAAAATGCCTTATTTTGAAATTAAAGCATAAAATGGTGTTAAACTTCTTTTAAATTGATATCACCCAATTTAATATTTGTCCCTATTCAGCCACAGTGTCTGGCCTCAACACATTTAGGACGACAAAGTGAGAGAATTTGAGAGATGTTCCTGTGAGTGTGCATTGTTATTTCTTCATCATTCCCTTCACTTCCACTCTCCCAAAGCCTTCCTTGCGGCCAGTGGAGGCACATACTAAATTGAAGTAGGTGTTGGCTATGTCATGTCCGCTCTGCCCAACTGTCGCGGGGGACCTTATTGTGCACCGCGGGCTTGTTAGTAGCATCTAGCGCCTCCTTCTGCGTCGCATACAGAAGCTGCTTTCTGATCCCACAGTGGCCAGTTAAACCCACCGCTGCAGTCCTCAGAATACTGTTGGTTCAGGTAAAAAAAAACATCAGGAAAATGACGGAAAAGGTAATGGCTGGAAGGTGCACGCTTGACTGATAGCGAGCACTTCGGCGGCGAGGAGCTGGCGGCCGCAAATTGGAGACAGCGCATGCCAAGGTTATTAAATCTTCATCTGAGATAGGGCCGAGCAAAGAGCCTTCAAAGCCGGGAGACATTTCTCATGCTGGACCTCTGCCTCAGTTTACGCCTCGGAGCTGTTAGCGTAGTAACTGTTCGCTAATTAGCCTTTTGGCAACTTCGACAAGCGAGCCTGCTGCATGGGGAACTCCGATACAGCATGGCTTCTCTATTTTTAATCAAGATATAGTGTCATTGTGTAGAAGGGCGGTGTGTTAAGGCGAGACACGGCAGGTGAAAGAAAAAATAATAATAAAATCTTGCATTTGAAACTTCTCCTATTCCTTAAATGTTTCCTAAAAATTGCCACAATTCCTGATATTTTGTTCCGAAAAACCTGGTATTTTAAACCAAATTGGACAGAAATTCAAATATCTTATGGAGTCTTTGAGAGAAAAAAATGTGGCAGAAAAGCATACATTTGCATTTAAAATTACAGTTTCCTATTTCCTATTTGCTATGGAGAAATGTTTAATCTGTTCTCAAACTTATCACCTCAACTGCCAACTCATGAAGTGTGTTTACATGCACTCGAGTATCCTAGTTATTAAAAGGGAGTTTAAGCACTGGTACCCTGGTTTTGTCTGAGTCCATGTAGACACAATACCCTCATTTCAGTTTTCGGATATGCCAGTATGCAGGTTAATAGCAGCCAGGATACTCTCACTGGCATATTCCTACGATATCCAGGATATTGGGCCATGTACTGTAAACGGAGCATCCTGGTTTCTCACCACTGCTGATGTACTGAGAAAGGGCCAGCCTGACAGTGCTTAAAGTGCTCTAATAGGGACACATACATAACAATTACAACAAATACATAGTTACATACAGGAAATTAAAATCATTCATTAGTAAAACATAAACCTATTTTGTTTGAGAGGCCAAACGAACAGCCACAAATGCCCTCCCTCCTCAGTCAATCAAGAAAACGCCAACAATGGCCTTGGTTCGTGCAGGCATAGAGCCAGATACATCTCAGTTAGGCCGTTCATAACCTGGCCTCCTTTGCAAGGCATGAGATTGGAGGCTATAGGCGGATCTGGACTAGCGATTGTGCTTCCCCACTGAGATTGTGGTGATTAGCCTAAGACCTGATCTTGTTCTTTGGTCCTCCACTCTTCACACCTCCTTCCCAGTGGAACTGACTGCGCCATGAGAAGACTCAGTGGAGGAAGCCTATGAACGAAAGAAGCTGAAGTACTCAGAGCTGATGCAGAGGAGCGTGGGTGGAAAGTCAGGATCTACCCAGTGGAGGTTGATTGTAGAGGGTTCGTCGCTGAAAGACCTGTTAAATCCTGGGGAATCTAGCCGTTGGCTCTGGATGAAGAGAAAGGACCGTGTCTGGGCCTATAAGCAGAAACCGTAGCAGAGCAGGGGGGATCACCAGCCGAGGGGGGCACACCTAGGATGCAAGATGTTGCCGATGAGCCCTCTGGAGGTGTTGTGGGCTAATCATTGAAACACTTGTGAAGGAGGGTGCCCACCTGATGACCACAGTGAAGCCTGTGATCCTCTTCACTTATCTCCCTCTCTCTCCCTTAGTTCCAGTCACAATATAACCACCTTAGGAAATGTGGATTCCAGGATTGTAGCACCTAGTCCTTTTTTCTGAGTAAAACATTTTACTAATGAATGGTCTAAAATAGACCTAAAATGGACTAAATTTGTCTAAACTGAATGTTGATCATAGAAAAAGCTTTTAAATATGACCACTTCAAATGTAAAGCCATCTCAATGCAAAGCCTGAGCCAGTGGAACATTATATGAGGCTGAGTGGAACAGCAGAATTGACGCCTGGACAGACAGTGTATAAATTTTGGTTGGCAGAAAGCACATTAAGTCTCTGCTCCATCTGTGTCTGCAGTAGAAGAACCATGTGGAGCCACAGCGTTTAGTCACTGTCCACTGGCCGTATGTACTCTTAGACCGTGATCAGCCACTGTTACAAACACAATGTGAATACGGTTAAACAGGTAGCTCTTATTGCTTGCTGTCCAAATGTGGTGGGGCATCCGTTGCCAATTTAAATACCTAATGTTACAAAGAAACTGGTGAAGATTGAAGAATGGAGAGGTTTGAGTCTTTACCTAAGATTGACAGAGATTCATTCACAAGACTGTGTTATCAAAATACCGTCATTTCCTTTGACGAAGACGTCAGTGGCAAATGTCCACAGAGGGATACACTTGTATGTGCAAACGATACAAACTTTAAAGCAGAAATTCTATTCAGTCACAAATTATTTTTGAGTAATGCCAACTCTCCAAGTAAAAAATATTGCAGATGCAATAAGATTTATGTTCTTTTTTCAAGTAAAAAAAGAGTTTAACTTTTTTGACAAATGTGCAAAAAAACTTGCTCCTTTTACTTACCTACTCTAATTAAAGTCAAATTATCTTTTAAGAAAATGTTACTTATTTTTAGATTAGTTTTGGTAGTGTAGATATGTGTTACACCATCTCGAGGGCCCAATTAAACCCCTTTGAGGGCCGAATTTGGCCCGCGGGCCACACTTTGTTGTTGCTAATCTGTAATTCACCATTCATGCTGCTGTCTCGTATTGTGTTAAATTACTATTTTATTTGTTTTTTGTATCTTATTCTATTTTTATGCATCCCTTATAGTTCTGTAATTTTTTATACCCTTTTCCATAGTTTATAATTTATCATTATTACAAGTTTATGTTTCATGTTGCACCAGTACTTTCTAGTCTGTGAAAACCTTCATTGACAATGGCAATAACTTCTATTCTGATTCTGATTCTTTGAGGACCCCTGCTTTAAAGCCTCTTTTCTCACAATTATGCTTTTATGACCAAATCTCCACTTTAGTAGCTCCTACAAACGCTAAGCTTTCCAGTCTTTTTTCCGATTTTTTATATTTAATTCCTGATTTAGGTGAGGACAAAATAGATTTATAGATTTAGTTTATTCAACAACTAAACCTACAATCTCTCATCATACAATGTCTCACCTTTCATTGTAAATTGTGAAATATCCAAAATGCTTTATTTGCCTCAAATACAACAGCGGAGCCCGAGTACTTTTTCCTTCTGACGTGACTACTTCATTGTCTTTATTGTCTGTTCCCACAGATTCAGCCTGGCCCCAGAGCTTCACCCAGACTGGATGCTGCTGCTCTTCTTCACGCACACACATTTAACTGTGACGGTCACACTGGGGCTGCTGCTCGTCCCCAAGGTACACGCACAAAGACAATGACCTCACGCACAAAACAACACCCGTATTCAGCCTTTTGTGTACGATAAAGGTTGTGGCGCCATGGTGGTTAAGTGGCCAGCAGGCTTTTCGAACATATGAGGCTTTTTCAGTCGGCATGACACGCGAATAAAGCCTTTCACAACTTTCTTCGCACAATATCAGTTCAATAACACTGAATTTGATTTTGAGGTTCCGTATTTGTTTTGCGTGCCCTCAGTTCCTGTTCGCTGGCACCCACATGAGGGACGACATCGCCTCTGAAGCCTACGAGGACGAGCTGGACATGGGTCGCTCCGGCTCCTATCTGAACAGTAGCATCACCTCAGCGTGGAGCGAACACAGCCTGGACCCCGAGGACATCCGGGTAAGACGCGCTACTTTCCGCTCCCCCGCCATATGCCCTGGTGATTTCCTCCACACATACTGAGCACTGGCAGTTTTGTATTGCAGACCCCAGACGAAATGGGCCATCACAGTTCTATTAATGGCTGTGGCGTAAGATCTTGCGACAGTCGTTGGGAAAAACGTGCCAACGTGAGCTGACGTGTCTGTTTGTCTGTTAGAGCTGAAGAAGTCTCTCTACCAAAAATATGTGGGGCATATTTACCAGAAGGAGATCTTATCAGCTGCTTTGAGAGCATTCTGGATGTTGAAAACGGATTAGGACCAAGGCTTAGAGGCTGTTTCAGACCTAACATTTACAAAAAACGCTATTTCTTTATTTAATTCTGTCCAAACAGTCTTTTTTGTTATTTAGAAGGCATGTTGTTTACTGTAGTCCCATGTGATGGATGCGTGTGGCATGTTTCCTATGTTGTAGAACTGTCTGCTTGTGTAAAGCTGGGTGTACACAACACTTAAAAAAAAACAAAAAAACAATTATATATATTGTATATACAAAAGAAATAATGCTGTGCCTAGTTCACACGACAATCAGAGCAGCCCTTTGAAGCCCTTTGTTTGTGTCAATGCGGTGCCAGTGAACAGAAGATAGCACTGGTTGCTAGTGGTGTTTTTACACATAAAAAGCTATATCATTTTTACCCCCTACAATAAAACTAGCTGGTAATAATCATTGTAAACATTGGTCACAGTCATAATACCAATGCACTGAAAGGCAGGAATAGGTTGCATTCAAGTGGCATCACAACATTTTAAAGAGCCCATACTTTAAAATTGAGGTGGAGGGCAGCTGGAAATACTTTGCGGGGAACTAACTGGTAACTGTCAAAATGCAGATTTTTTTGTTTTTCTCTGTAATTCCTCGACCAATTCACATGAAACAAAAACTGTCACAAAGTTCGGTATCTTCTTTGTCAGCACCTACAAAGTAAGGTCTAATTATTTTCTCAAAAATATGTCCCAAAGTTGTGACAATATTGAAAAACATGTGCATGATGCTGGCCAGTAGAACAGACTTTCAGCCATAAGAATAATATGGAAGGTTTGTGAATCCAATCACTACATCCATTTGTCAGTTGTTGTTTTTTTGTGTAAATTTCTTTTAAAAAAACTCTGCCATAATAGTATTGGCACCTGCCCTCCAACTGAAATACAATTCTGTGATGCAACCAATATTCCAAAACATATCCACTGCTGATATCTTTTGCAGTCTGAAATTAGTTGTAAGAACGTCCTATCGTTCATATTATGTTGCTTTCCAAGCAACTGGGAAGTGAGAAGTGTCAGAGCTCTGACTAGGTGTGAAGAGATGTTTGTATAATGTTAACATTTCTAACCAACTGTTATAAAAGCAACTGTGTTATTTAGATACAGTAGTTGATTTAGTTTCCTAGTTTGGAGCGCCTACATTTCATGTGGGAAATAAGCAGCCTCCCAGTTTCCTGGAAAGTAGCATTATTTTCTGTTTGCCATTTTTGTCACTTGGCAAAGATAAGAGATCATTCATCTGAGATTTCCAAACCATGCACTGTACATCCGGCTTAACTTAATGTTAATGTCTTGTACTTGGATCTCTGGAGCTACCGCTGAGTTATATGTGAATAATAATTTTCTTTGTGCTTATGTGTAGGAGGAGCTGAAGAAACTCTACTCCCAGTTAGAAATCTACAAGAGGAAAAAGATGCTGGCAAATAACCCGCACCTCCAAAAGAAGAGGAGCTCTAAGAAAGGCTTGGGCCGGTCTCTGATGAGACGGATTACTGAGATCCCAGAGTCGGTGCATCGCCAATGCAGCCGTGAGGACAAGGACTCCGGAGAGCATGGAAGCAACCGAAACAGCATCTGCATGTTGAAGAAAAACCCTTTTGATCCGACACACACAGTGAAGCCCGTGAAAGAGGAGACTATCAAAAACAACGTGTTTTCCTTGAAGAAATCCCACAGTAGCTACGACCACGTCCGCGACCAGAGCGAGGATTCCAACAGCTCAGCCACTGATAAGATGGAGGTCACAACAGCCGAAGGATCACTTTTGGAAACACTCATGGGTAAGAAGCTAGTCAAGCGGAAGTCCAATGAGAACGTCAACATGCCGAGTGAATCGACTGAATCCGTTCCCTTGGTGTGCAAGTCGGCAAGTGCTCACAACCTGACCGCGGACAAGAAACCCATCCACCCCCGACCGTCTATGCTACAGAAGTCCCTCAGCGTCATCGCCAGTGCAAAAGAAAAGACTCTCGGCCTGACGGGAAAGACGCAGAGCTCAGAGGACAGCAATAAGAAGAGCCAGTCAAAGAGCAAAGACGCGAAGGCCAGTGTGGAACCAGACAGTGACAGTCAACCCAAGATGGTCAGCCAGTCCTCGGAGGGCAAGCAGAGTGTCACCAAGAGCTGCATGGTCAAACCGCAGCCTGTCAGTAGCAGCCAGCCAATCATGTGCCCCGATCCAGTAAAGGCAATGGAATTTTATGACCTGTCAGAAGTGTGTCCTTGGGAAGTGGAAGAGGTCCACACTCCGTCGGAAAACAAGGTCCAAAAGCATGTGTCGATAGCACCGAACGAAACCACCACTGTCCATGGAGGAGTGATGAAGGGAGGCAAAACGCAACAGCAGAAGAAGAAAGGTTCAGAGCCTCTTTCAAATGTTGGAGTTATGAAAGAAACTCCAAGGACTTCAGCCGTGCGTGCAGACGTCTGTCCATGGGAGGATACCAGTGAGAGTAGTTGTAGTAGTAGTCAAATGACCAAGCAGCAAGTTCCCGCTCAAGCTAGTCAACTGGCTAAGCCTCTGGTACCAACAGAGAGCGCCAACACAAAGCGGGCAGAAGTTTGCCCATGGGACTGTGACGATACCCAAAAGACATCAGAGCGAGTAAGCTCTGTGGAAACAACAAAAAAACTAAAAGGAACTTCTCCTGTGGAGGTGAAAGGGAAAAGTGCCCTTTGTGAACCTCCTAAGGTCGCTGGGTCTCTCCAACTACTCTCATCCAAGATCGATGTTTGTCCCTGGGATTACGACACCACTGCCATTTCTCCTAAATCTGAAAGAACACCTAGCCCATCGCAGGCCCCCAGAAGCAAGGAGTCACCTTCGAGAAAAATGGGCAGTCTTGCACCGAGAACAGTTGAAAAATCAATAGACAGTGATGAGGAAAAGAGTCGATTAAAAGCTCAGGACAAACCTAGATTGTCAGAGAAGCATGCCGTTAGCCAGCAGAGGATGGCCGAGGTATGCCCCTGGGAGATCGAGAGCGAGGAGGTTCCGCTAGTGGAACAACGAAGGAGCACTAACCTGGGTGCGGCCAAAGCAAAGCCGGTGGAAGTGTGCCCATGGGACTTTGACGACACATCAGCCCAAAACACAGGCGCAGACAGGAGCTCTAGTGGGGTGAGGCAGAGCACACCCAGTCCGAGCGCCGCAAATAAGGCCGACGTTTGTCCGTGGGACTTTGACGATAGCACAGCGACCAAGAAGGCATGACATTTCTACGTAGTGGACCAAATGAAATTATAGTTCTAGATGTATGCTTTTTTTCCACTGAGAAATCCTTACCTTTTACTATTGTAGGGTGACTTGGAAGAAAAAAGTGACCCACAAGTTGCCTTCCTTTTTGAGGTTTCGTTCCTGTTGTGGATGATGAGTGAAATGTACAAAGTATGTCAAGCATTCCAGATATTTACGGCAAAAGACAAAAAGAATATTTTAGACTAATTATGCAAGATTCACCTTCATGCGTACTCCGTATTATATAGCATTTTTTGGTGTGCGTCATGAGTTCTTTGGGTTAGGGGCATGAAATTTGATGGATGTAGTATTCAAACACTTTACAGTTGAAGTACATACAAAAAACGAAAGCCAAAGAATTAGCGGGAAGGATGTCAGCGATTTGTTAGCCTGCTAGCTAGCTCTAAACAGGAAACCCACCTTATTGCACTTTAGCCAGCGCTATATTCCTGTACATGTAGTCTTTTTATTTTTATTTTCTCATGGCATGATCCTGAGAAGCATATCCTTAACATGCATCAACATTTGTCCTTATGTGCTTATTTTTTATATATTTTTTTATTTATTTTTAGATATAAATTGTAGTTCCTGGTAGATTTAAGTGCTTACAAATCTACTGGGATGTACTGTATGTGCCTATTGTCTCGTATTAGTCCAATGTGGAACGAGTGGCTTCCAATTATTTGATATTTTTTATTTAAATTTAATTTTTTACGTGTGAAATGATACTATAAACCTGCATGCACAGTCAGAGTAGATGGACACTTTGTCGAAGAAAATAGTGCTACAGTCATTTTTTTCTATTGTACAAATGTTAGTCTCCAGCTTTCATATATTATACTCACACTTTTATCCAGGGTCAAAACTACGCTATTTCTCTATTTAAATAATGCACAGGGAGGCACTACTACAAGAAGATACAAAAATTGCACTGGATTTTGTTAGTGTTCCATTTTTGAGTGAACGATTTACTCTGATTCCTTCTCGACATTCCCGATGTCTATACTCAAGGCAACAATATCAAACATCCATGCAGCTGATTAGAGATGTAGAAGCACACATTTGTACATTTGAAGAGTTTGTTTGCAAAAGCAGATATCTCCGTTTTGAATTTTTTGCTAAGTTGTCTTATATTTGTATTACGGTACTCTGCAGGTAGCACCAGTAAAGCTAAAGGTGAATTAATTTGATCAATAACAACTGACTTCATATTTCTGATGCACTAAAATAGATCTGTTCATTAAAATCTCATCTACAAAAAGAGAAAACTACAAGTATATGTTGATTTTTGTCAATGGCACTTATCTGTTTTTGCAAATAAACTCTTCATTTAGTCATCATTTAAAGTGGACATATCATGCATATTTTGTGTATGTAAAGAAAAGAAGCAAGAAGGATCAGAGTTTTGAATTGGCTTGCAATGGGAATGGCATATTATGAAACAGTGAAAACAACTTTTAGCATAAAGTACAGTGATTATTGCTAATTTCTCTGTAATTCGTTGGCCAATCTGCATGAAACAAAAACTGTAATAACTAAGGATGCACTGATACCAGTATTGGGTATCGGGCCGATACCACCTGCTTGTACTCATACTCATTAATGTGGCTCTGATACTAAGGGATCGATACCATGTGTGCTGCACCTTTGAACACAGTAGCAGCGCAGTGAGCGCACCTCACAGCAGTCTGACAGACTGAAGAATTCATAACAGTGGAAATACAACTCCACACAGACCTAACTTTATCCCAGACTCATTCCCTAAATCAGTTTATGCAGAATTTAAGCAGTGCTAAATGTTTACTTCAGTGGTGCGTCTACAATGTTGACAAAGGCAGCGCTAATGTGGCTAACCAGCTGCTAATGGCGATTCTTAGCGTATATTCGTAGGGACTAAATATATCTGTAAAATACACCCAGCGACGGCCTCAAAAAGAGCTTTTAAAAGAGGTATAGCATGTCCATATTGGGCAACATTTAGCTGCTCCTGGAGTTAAAATATCCAATATGCTAACTTGTCAAGCTAGCGCAAGCTAAAAAGAAACAACCATATCGCTAGCTGTAGTGAGGCTACTGCAAAATGAGGCCAGTGTAGTTAAAATAATAAGTAACCATCTACATACTATTATATACAAATACAACACAGGCTCTGAGTAGCTTTTGGATATGAACAGTGTGTACAATGTGGACATGAACATTTCCTATAATTTTCATCTTAAATGAACAAAGTGAGACCCAAAAGACACATCATTACACATACTTATTACAAATATTATATTCAATAAAATAGCTTTACTTTAACTGTATAATTCTGATCAAACTTCTGTCAAAAGTAATATTATTATAATTGATAAATGACTCCAGTAAATGGAAATAAGAACTAACCACTGATGTTTGAAGAAAATGCCTTGTACTCGTATTGGTATTCGGTATCGGCAAGTACTCAAATCAAAGTACTCCAGTAAAAGTGGTATCGGTGCATCCCTAGTAACATGGTTCAATGTCTTCTGGTGGCAATATTCAAAAACATGTCCAGTAGCTAGAAGCCAATCACTATGAAATGCTGATCAGGAAAAACGTGTCAATTTTCATTTTGGAAATTTCTTTCAAATAGTCTCTCTCCCGTAGAGTTGTATTGGCACCTGCTCCGACTGAAATGAAATTCTACATCATGAGCGCTGTCTATTGTGTCCTTTCTATGATGCGACACAATGGAGGAGGTACAGATCACAGCGCTTCAGTAGTAGAAGAAGCAACCAAATCTGCATGAGCAAAAACAAAACAAAGTCACTCCAGATCTGTTTTTGTAAAGGGAATGTTATATACTGTAATTAAAAGCTCAAAAAAGTCAATTTTGCATGATATGTCCCTTTTAAAACCTCTCACTTGGCAGTAAGAAGTGAATAAAGTGCAACCTCAGACTGCCATTGCTTTGGCAACCATGATTATAATAGCTAAATCCAATCAAAAGTGGCATCAAAGATATAATTTTAGCCAAACCAAGTACACGCAATCAGGCAAGTGCACGATGTTGCGCCTGAGGGGTCTTTGCCTGTTCAATTTGAATTGCAAAAGACTGCGCAGCTGCGTCCATGTTACCTTTAGACTTAATGAGCTAAATTGTAACCAAGTGTAAGCTAACTCCATACGCTCAGATAGGCCTACATTTGAGTACTTGATATTTTATACATCAGACTTTCTCATGCATCTAAAGCATTCCAGAGCATGTTTAGAGTTTTGTATCTATAGTACCATAACAATTTATTGTAAACTCATTTATTTGACCCGGATGTCACTTTTACATTTAAAACAATGTTGATTGGAATACCATGATGCTAACCAAAAATTCTAAATTTCAAAGCAGACAACGTGATCTCGATCTCTGTAGGACCTAAAATGAAATGAAAACAACATAACTAACATCTGTATCTGCATTTAAAGGTGCATTGTGGAACTTTTAATGCGAAAAAACAAACAAACCTTCATATTAGTGTATTTCACCTTTTATGGCGTCTCAGATTCACCCGTATCTAACCTACCCTGGAGGTCTTGCTGTACCACATGACCCGTGGGGTACTCTTTAGGGGGCGGGGTTTACCGGCCAGTGGACTCAGGAGAAGAGCACTTTATTAAATTATTCTGAAGCTCCAAAACATAAACTAGAGGAAAGAAGCTAGTAAAAAACGAACTATGATGGCAAGCTATGTGCCAATGTAATGCTAACAGCAGCTAAGGTTGTGCTAACAGCGGCTAATGCTAACTGTTTACAACCGCAGTATAATATTGTGAAATAATAATCTGGTTGGACATGGCTGTGTTCTCTCTCCTCTGACAAATCAGAGGCCAGCAGTCCGTTCGCGTCATGCTAGTATCAGTTCAGCTCGCTTTGACCCAAGGCTGAGGACGGCCCCAAAACTTGTGCCTGGCTCATCCGGTTTGATCCGCTCCTGGCAACAAAAGAGTAAAACCGCCATTAGTGACTGAGTGGCGGTGTGGGTGCTTAGCATGGCACCTTTACTCTTCATCGCAGAGGCCTTTATGAGGCTCCAGGATCATGTTTTTTAGGGTTTCTGGGTCACTCAAAGGTCAACACACTAATTTCAAATTCTTTTCACATAAAAAGTTCCTCGATGTACCTTTAATGGAAATATGAATTGATAAAGACTGAGCTGTTTCTGAATGCCAGTGAACACTAACCTTCAAATGTAAGAAAATTGTACATCCTTTTTGTATTGCTCTTCAGAGGTTACAAGTGGAGTCGGTTTGAAGGAAAATGGTTTTAGAGCTAATTCACTCAGTGGAAGTCGTTCTTAATGGTTTAGATATGCACTAAAATGTATTTAAAAGAGACTATGTTTTTCTAAGAGTATAAGCCCTTTAGTTTCATGCTACATAAGACGTTTTTAAACACTATTGACACTATTGTCCTTTCTTCACATCAGACAATAGAAAGTAGCATAGCAATGACTTACTCACTTGTCTTATCTAACATTCACATCAGACGATCTTTAAATATTGTAACATCCAGGTGAATTCCAAATACAATATCTGCCAGTATGCCTCGTGTGGTCGAATATAAATGAACTATACCTTGTGAGGGTTTTGACTTGTTCTGTGTTTTGTATCAAAATGTCCAAGTACTTACCCGTCCAGAAGAGCTCTGCCCCATCACACGGTGATACAGTCCTTACATGTTTGGAGCATCCGCTGTTCGGTCTGTGTCGTGTTCAATGTCGTCTCTGTGTGTCCCTCAGAGTCCGTATACTGTATGTCTGTGGGAGGGCTGGCTAACTGTGATCCTGTTATTATCATCAGCAATGTTTAGCAATGCACTGCAAAAACGGAAGATCTTCATGAGCTAAGCAGTTTCAATCCTCAGACTTTATCTCGGGGGTTGGCAGGTCTGCTTGTTTACGGGACTGTTGGGTATTTTGTCAAATGCAGGAGGGTGGAACCTGCCCACGGTGTATATTGTACATAAGGAGCGTGGCTTCCCCCATAGTATTCAGCGTGGGTAACTGAAGCACGGCCATGCAGACTGTGTGGCTCGGTTGTTGGAGCCAGATCCCTTATTTATAACAGGGCGAAAATATAAATGAAAATGGTGAAATGAAAAAATATGTTCCCTGTTCCCCTGTGCATCACTGGTTGGCAGGGAAAAGCATTGGTTGATTAAGAGGCCGCTCAGCGGAAAACTCCTCCCATTAGTCAAAGTTACGGCGACGAGAATTCTGTTTAGTTGCTGAGATCAGCAAAGGGAAGGACTAATTATTTTTAGAATTATTTACTTTACATCAAAATTACACATTTTATTTAATTTGTGATACACTCAGAAGACTTTAAGTACTCCCAAAATGTTGAAAATGTTTTATAGAGATGATCCCAGTCCCTGTTTACAACAATATTATTATTTGTACAGATTGATTTTTGAGTTTCAGTTTTAGTCCTCCATAAAACCAGGTTACATATCCCAGCCCTTGGCTGTTATTACACAGTCCTTTGTTTATTTATAGATTTATTATAATAAAGAGTTTTACATGTATATATTTATTCCATTCTAGAGAATATAAATTATATCTGATAAACTCTGGGATGTATGTTTGCACACATCAGTGACAGTCATGTATCAGACATGTCAGCTTGCTCATCCACTTTGAAACCTGCCAAATAACTGATGAACTGAATATTGACCTGAGCTGAAATACAAAAACATCTAAACTTTTATCACTCAAATCTAGACTTCTACTTGAACTCATGTTTTTTTTTCCTTTTTGCAGTGCACCACTAAACCCCCTCTGTCGTTCTGATTTCATTTTGACATGCCTCTCTCTCCACTCTGGTCCATAAACAAGATTCAGCCAGCGTGTGTGGTGATGTGTGCTGAGAAATTACCCCCACGTCTGACCTGGGGGGGATATTTCAGAAGAGCGCTGTGTGTTTGCCCAGCGGGGGGGCCCCATTTGTCATCACCTCCGCTTTCTCCGCTCGCTCAGGACCAGTGTCGGCGCACAACAGTCATCCCAGTGATTGTGCCGCTCTGACGGGTCCATAGGATATTTATGAAGCGCATGTTCACCGCCATCCATCACATGCACTGCTTTGACTTCCTGGTATTATGGAGTCACTGCGATGCCACAGCGCTGCCAGAACAGGGCAACGTCCTTTATTTATTCATTGTTTTTAAAGCGAGACACTGCAGGTCAAAAGGGAGAATTTTAAATTGAGTGACATCCATTTGAAACTTTTGCTGTAGATTACTGACATAAGTATGAGGAAAAAGATTTCGGTTTTCTGATTCTTGGCAACAAAATAATGGGTAGAGCCAGGTTTAACTTCATGGCTTTATAGTTGATATGTTAGTTACAAAGATTTTGTTTAAGTTTTAAATTAACTAGTTATTACCAAAAATGGAACGCAAGCGCATTTTTTTACTTTGTCGGCTGCAAAGCGGATTTCAGCCAAAATATGTAGAAAATATTAATTTAGGAGGCATTTGGTAGTGTAGAGATGACCAATACACGCCCCTCGTCCATTATTTAAATATTAGGAAAACTGGCTCATTTTGAGAACGATTTGAAGCTTTAAGTTTTACTTTTTTAAATGGCTCTCAATTAAACAAATCTGCAAACCCACTCCTGACTGCAGAACGATTTCACCATAGAGAAACACTGAGGCAGCAGCCGCTTCTCCCCTCTTCACTGGCCGTGTGAATGCACGCCGCGAGGTAGCTCGGCCGCAAAGGGCGCTCGGCTCTGTGAGATGAGCGTGTGGTCTGAAAGAGTCTACAGGACTGTGCCAAGATCACAGTATAAGAAGATGACTGTAGTTTCCATGTTATACTTGGCTGTATGCACCTAAATGTCTGGATTTTTTTTGACAAAATTTGACAAGGCTTTCTGTGAAAATATAGGAAGCCTTTGGTGAGCTACTTTGAACTGGTTGGAGATCTCTGCTGTAGAAGCTACTAAAGTGGAGATGTTGTCACACAAATGTGAAAAAAAAAGTATTTTGAGAAAATGGTCATTGAATTCATGCAATTTCCAATAAGGTTTATGGAGAAACATTAAATCAGTGCAATAATTACACTCCTTATTGTCAATCAGGATCAGGTCATTTATTTGTTTCCAGAAAAAGTTTATATGACTACCCCAAAATCTGAACATTTTAATTTTGTTTTGCCTGCAGTGTCTCCCCTTAAAACAAATCTGAGTCATTGGAGACGCAGCTGTTTGGGATGTCACTGCCCCAGAACATGAATATTATGTTGGGTAATTTTAACTTACCACAGAAATCTAAACAAACAAGGACACGTCATTTCCGTGTCAGCGGGTTTCTAAAGAACTGTGTATTTACTGTAACTAAAACAAGCTGTCATTGTAAACAGTTGAGATGACACATTCTGGTCAATGTTGAGAATACTATTGACTGGAATTTACAACAAAAAAAGAGAAATAAAATAACTAATTTTGCTCATGTGAAAAAAAATCTGTTGTTTTACCAGGTTTATTCTTTTTACAGGACTTTTTGCTGTAAATCCTAAAAATAGGGCCGAATCTAGGCATAGGCGACCAAGGAGTCGAGTTAAAGATGACTTACTTTTCATTTACAATTTTTGTTTTACTCCTACAACAGGCACCTATCGTTTAAGAACCATATGTGGCTTTGCTCTTACGGCCATTTGGCAATTTAGAGACTCTAAATGGTCAAAGGCGTCATTTAAATAGAAATCTTAAAAACGGGCTTAAAATCTTTCATTAGGATGTCTGTGCATTGATATTTTACATTTTATAAATTCAAATAATGCCTCTGTGAAGATGACACAATGTTCTTAAATAGTAGTGCCAGGGCTGATGAGGATTTGGCCTGGAGCGCCCCCTGCTCCCAAAATGGGAATCATATCTGGTCAAAATAAACTTTCTCTTTGATTTAACACCATGGCTAGTAGAACGATGCTATGAAAGTTGCTATGAGCAGGCTCAGAACTGATCAAATGTTACATTATTGGCTTTAAAAATGTGGACAGTTTGAACAATGATGTAATTGTTCCAGGAAGTAGAAAATGAAGCGCAGCAGAAGTCAACATGAGAGGACCCACGCAAACAGTGAATGAAGTGAAATAGGGCTGTGCTCAATATATCATATCGGCAGTATATTGTTGCGGAGTACTTGACAATATGTGTATCATATCGAGGCACCTGTATCGTGATACGCAAATAACAGAAAATGAATTGAACAATGCTTGTTTGACCCAATATGGACACTATACCAGGATACACTTGTATCAGGATATGTATCATATCGCAAAGTTGTTGGCAATGCAGCCCAAAAGTGAAATTCCGCTCCAGGTCTGTCTTGGAAAAAAAAAAAGCTTGAAAAAATTGATTTAGCATGATATGTCTCCTTGAAATCAAAGCGAATTGTTTATTTCTACCATGTGATTCCCACTCCTGGCTGTAGGGGGAGACCCAGGCCAAATAGAGGAGTTTACTTGTTCTCCCCATGTCTGCGTAGGATGCTCCGGTTTCCCCTACCACTGTACAATAGATCAGGATGAATGAGAGTGTGTTTGTAAGTACGAGTGTGGGACAACGGATGGAAATTAGGCTACAATCTGGAGTGGTGTGTTTACATGCATGGTTCTCATGTGTGTTCATTAATAAACAATAAAATCGTCATCGGTCCTGGCACCACTATTTAACCTCTTAAACCCTATAGGACCCAAATTGGGCACTAAAATCTCTCCTTCTTCTCTCTCTCTCCTTCCCCTCTCTCTGTCTCTTTCCTTCCTTTCTCTTTCCCCTCTCTCTGTCTCTTTCCTTCCTTTCTCTCTTTCCCCTCTCTCTCTCCCTCTTTCCTTCTTCTCTCTCTCTCTCCTTCCCCTCTCTCTGTCTCTTTCCTTCCTCTCTCTCTCTCCTTCCTCTCTCTCTGTCTCTCTCCCTCCCCAGGACCCAAATTGGGCACTGCTGGGGTTTAAGAGGTTAAGAACACCGTGTAATCGTCACCAGGGGTGTTTCACCACCTTTTGGGCCCTGGGTACAAACTATCTTGGTGCCCCCCCCCCAATGATCGTCACAGAGACATTATTTGACTTTA
>OMNZ01038546.1:0-15918 GCA_900303255.1 Lesueurigobius sanzi | reverse complement strand
TATAACTATTCACATCAATAATTTACAGGAGCAAATTACACTTTCAACACTTTTGAGACTGCACCTGATTTAGGTCTAAACCAGGTCTACATCAGGACTAAACCAGGACTAAACCAGGTCTAAACAAGGACTAAACCAGGACTGAACCAGGTCTAAGCAAGGACTAAACCAGGTCTAAACCAGGACTAAACCAGCTCTTAACCAGGACTAAACTAGGTCTAAACAAGGACTAAACCAGGACTAAACAAGGACTAAACCAGGACTGAACCAGGTCTAAACAAGGACTAAACCAGGTCTAAACCAGGACTAAACCAGGTGTAAACAAGGACTAAACAAGGACTAAACCAAGGTCTACACCAGGACTAAACCAGGACTAAACCAGGACTAAACCAGCACTAAACCAGGTCTAAACCAGGACTAAACCACATCTAAACCAGGACTAAACCAGGTCTAAACCAGGACTAAACCAGTTCTAAACGAGGAATAAACCAGTACTAAACCAGGTCTAAACCAGGACTAAACCAGGACTAAACCAGAACTAAACCAGGACTAAACAAGGAATAAACCAGGTCTAAACCAGGTCTAAACCAGGACTAAACCAGGACTAAACCAGGTCTAAACCAGACTAAACCAGGACTAAACCAGGACTAAACCAGGACTAAACCAGGACTAAACCAGGACTAAACCAGGACTAAACCAGGTTGAATGTGTCACTTTTCAGAGTTGTACAGTACCTGTACATTTCCTGTTTGAGTAGTTAAAACAATGTTGCAAATAGTAATTTAATTTTAAATTCTCCTGAGGTGCAGTGAGCTAAGTATTTGCCCAGTAACTGGTGGGTAACAAGTTCACACCATACCCCAGGTGCTTACGGACATATTGTCCCTTTGACCAATCCGGTGTTGAGAAAGGAACAGGAGAAAATATTATAATAAACCTATGGGTCAGGTCTGGCTATGAAAGTGCCAGCTTCCCTCTCTCTGGTCTAGATGCTTCCACTGGCAGCCGGCTGGATTTCAGATTGTGTGACCAAATACTCAACTCTGGTAACTTTATTGCAAACTTCAAACACGCAGAAGATACATTATTTTCACTTTTGTGTCCAAATTATTTTATTTGTGTCCTCTGTGATAATTAGTAGCAAATGTAATCTTCTTGTATTTTGCGCAGCCTTGTTGCAGTAGGTCCTGCTCAGTTCATGTGGCTCCACATCTTTCTCATGAGAACAAGGGAAAGGAGCACGTTATTGTCATCTGCCAGTAATTCTGTTTTCCTGAGTGCTGTTGCTTTACAACATGTCTTAAACGCAGCATGTTGTTGTTTTCACTAAATTACACAAATCCTGTATTAGAGGTTTTGCTCGTATCACAGTGTGTTGTGGGCTTCTGCCTCGGGCTTGTTGTTGTCAGGCGGAAATAGCTGAGAGCCACTCAAAACTGAGAAGTCGGCCTTTTAAAAGTGTGCTTCTATTCAAGATGGGCCTAATGAGTCGAGGTTAGAATTACAGAGGGCACAATTTGGCAGCATGTTATTATGAAGGTAGTGTACGCGCTGGTCATAATAAAACCTTTATAGCTTGTGATGCGACATGCTCTTAAAGGCACTATACCTCATTTTTTAAATTAGAGATGAAGAAAGAGGGACTGAATAAATTAAATGAATTCAGTAGTTGCTTCTAAAATCCCATTTCTTTATAGAGATGAGTTTATAAGCACATTTCACACTCTCGCAGATACACAAGAAAAGTTGCCTACAAACTGATAAAAATGCTTTATATTTAGATAGTGTTATTTCCACAAATGTCTCAGTTTACAATATACTAAACGAAGGCAAAACAAATTTCACATTATAGAATTGTATTTCAGTTGGAACAGGTGCCAATACAACTCTATGGGAGAGAAACAGTTGTTGAAAGACAAATGTTGTGTACTGTGTCAGTATTTGATAGAGATTAGATTGCCATATTATTATGGCTGAAAGTTCTACTGGTCAACATCATCCAGATGTTTCTGAATATTGGCACCAGTTTTGGACACCTTTATGAGAAAACAATTACAAACTATTTCATATGTGCTGACAGAGAAGACTTTGGATTTTGTGTCCGTTTTTGTTTCATGTGGCTTGTCCCAGGAATTACAGACAAATCAGCAATAAAATAAGAAACTGGAAATCTGCATTTTAACAGTTACCATAGTTACCAGCACAGAATTTTCAGATGCCCTGCCTCCAGCTCAATTTTAAACTATAGGCTCTTTAGATTGTTGCGATGTCACGTGAACGCAACCTATGTATGTGCTACATGTATTAAAGCCTGCTATTGACCGATACCTTGTAGATTGGTTTCAACTTTGTGAGACTATAAATTTGTAAATATAAATATATGATGGTAACTGTCGAAATGCAGATTTTTCGACTTGGTTTTAAGAGTAATATCTCTGTAATTCCTGGGTCAACCCACATGATGAAACAAAAACTGTGACAAAGTTCAATGCCTTCTCTGTCAGCACACATGAACTAAGCTATCATTATCTTCTCATAAAGGTGTTCAAAAGTGGAGACAATATTCAAAATCAAGTGTGTGATGTTGGCCAATAGAAAGGACTTCCAGCCAGAAGAATATTACGGCAGCTTTGTGAATCCAATCACTATCAAATAACCAAGAACAACATTTATGAATTTTCTTTTTTGAAATTTCCTTTGAAAACTGTCTCCCATTGAGTTGTTTTGGCACCTGCTCCCCACCTGAAATAGAACAACCTATTGACAAAACACTAGGGCTGGGACGATACACTTTTGTTGCGATACAATGATTATGTATCATGATACTTAGGGGCTGATTCTATAGCGATGCAGTAAGTATTGTGAACATTTAGAGTCATGTGTCCAAAAGTTATTAACCAAATGCCACTGATATAAGTGTTAAATTTGGGTTATCACAACAAACTGTAGCTTAATTCAACAAAGTGCTGTGAAGCTGTTCTATAAACTGAAAGTATTGTTACTACTGCGGGAAAGGCGTATTGCGATATATTGCAATACGCCCTACTAAATACATAATTAATAACTAGTTTTTCATACTTATTAAACAGTTTCATTCTAGTCACTGCGCCCTCTGCTGGCATTGGGATTATTTTTGAGTAAAAATTAGGGCTAAATAACTTTGTTTTCAGTACAAACACATGCTTTTAAGTCATAAAACATTAAATGCAAAGTTCAGGGCAAAAGTAAACACATAAATTGCATATGCCTCACTTCCCCCTATCATTTAAGCACATTAAATGGAAAGACTACTTCCCCCTATCATGCGAAACTGCAATGATGTAACAGAAACGCAAGCTCAGTTCAGCCCCTCTTTAGGCTCAAATCATTTACAATTCTCTCAAAATATTGCGCTTCTGATTAAATCTACAAGCGCACTTTTCAATTTGCAGCCAGAGCAGCGGCGCGGTCCCCCTTTTTTAAACTAATGGGGCCAACGGACAAAGTAGGGCAGACACAATATATCGCCGGCCGATAATTGGACTGTGCGGCTTTCGAGAACGACCATCGCAAAGCCAGAATCACGGCCGCTATTG
Organism: Lesueurigobius sanzi; assembly: GCA_900303255.1. Lineage (NCBI taxonomy): Eukaryota > Metazoa > Chordata > Actinopteri > Gobiiformes > Gobiidae > Lesueurigobius > Lesueurigobius sanzi. The sequence continues at coordinate 12,343 of OMNZ01038546.1, read as the reverse complement.
TACTTCCAGCAGAGGCAGAGCACAATTAGGGGGAAGATGAGAAAGAAAATGCTTTAATTGAGATTGCCACGGTTGTCTTTCCATCCAAAGGGAAGATGCAGTTGCTTTATGCATGTCAGACAGGGCTGGAGAGCACAGAAAGGTAGCCATTGTACAACAGCAAAGTGTTTTTTTTTTTCTATGCTAAAATTCCCTTCAGGCTTATTCCACCGAGACGTGTAAGTGTGTAATTTTCCAGCTGTGTTCTGTTTGCAGAGCTTAGCAACTTTAGCTCAAAACGTTATGCTCAAATTTAGACTTCACGTGTTGTTGCTACGCCTTCGTTCTTCCCCCCCTCCAGTCAAACGCGTGATGTATTTCGGAATAGTACCTTTTTATTTTTTTGCTTGATATTCATGTCGTATCCCAAATATGGTTCAGAGAGTTGAAATGGATACTGCTCATGTCGGAAGAATGCGGGTTAGTTGCCAGGCCAGACAGTAGAATTACATAAAGGAGCAATTTATATGGAGATGTTTCAGGGCTAAGTGGACAACAGGCACAGACTGAGATAAACATGTTGGCTCCGAAGAATGCATTTAATATACTTTTATGTTGTTAGATATAGCTTTTTTTTTAGATGTGGGACAAAGTGAATAACTTGTTGGTGAAGTTTAGAGTTAAGGTTTAGTATTCGTATGTACCTGTGTGTTAGTTCCTAAGTCGGGATCTTGGTCAGTAACAAAGTACAGGATGGACAACATGGATTTCTACATAAGTTTGTATCGCATGTTTATGTTGGCAACTGATTAATTTCTACTCCACTACACTGAGTAAAAGTTACTTGACAAAATGAGCAGCCTAATTGCCAAAATAAAATGAAGTAAGTTAGTACCTCTAGATTAGGTATCGTTTACTTTAATTGATAAATGAAACTTTCCTTCAAATGATTAATGAAACTTTACTCATTACCAAGTAAAGCTTACTCTAAATCAGGGCTCACCAACCTTTTTCCAGTCAAGGACTACTTCAAGAGCATCAAGTTATTTGTGGGAGAGCTACCAGTTTAAAAACAAATCCCAAATACTACATCAAAATATCTTGATTTCGAACTAATACTGAGTCACAAGAACAGGAATAACTGTATTTTTAAGAATCCGATGCAAGAAAATTAAGTTTTTAAGCTAATGAAGCCAATTCTTGCTAGCATTTGGAGCGCTGCCATGTTGATTTTTGGAAACAATTCTGTATTAAGCTATGTGTGAGTTAGCTTCTCTTTTAATGTTGAAAATATTAAAAGACAAAGAGCAGGGTGGTGTAGTGCGTGGTAAGACAAGCACTTGAGGGCCATATTAACAACACTAAGAGTTAAAGAGGGGCCAAAAAGTTTACATGTAAGTCAATGGGCACTTCTGGCTTCTGGGAACAGTCCCGTATGCTAGTATGGCTTCAACCTGAGCTAGCCAATTATATCTCCATCATTAATATACACTCTGCTCAATGAAACTTTACTTGTTACCAAGTAAATCTTACTTGATATCATCAAAAAAGTAAAGTCAATTCTTTGCAATAAATGGCTTCTCACAACCACTAACCATGAGTGGAAAAAAAAATATTTGTGTTATCATTCATATTGAAAAATGGCCAAAAGAAAGCCTATGTGAACTTAAAAGTGTATGTAAACTTATAATGGCATTTTAGATTGATGATGATGGGTCCTGACATTAAACCAGTGGAGAACCACTGTGCTATGGTTTTGTGTCATAGTCCTATCTAAACATGTCACCCCCGTGCGCAGTATCTCCCATCGCCTCATGATCTGTTCTGTTCTGTTCATTGGCAGTGCTCAGTGACCAGCCAGGGAATCAGCCCCTGCTCCACCCTGACCAGCAGCACGGCGTCCCCCTGCACAGACAGCCCCTGCTCCACCCTCAACAGCACCTCGGGCCGGCCCCCCCTCAGCCGCTGCAGCCCCTGTGGCACCATCACCACCCCCAGCTCCACGCTCGAGAGCAAGGACAGCGGGATCATAGGTGAGTGCAGTCTGTGATGATCGCAAACACTACACCAAAGCCAGATGCCACATATGGAAAGTGTACGCCGAGCTACGAGGGGAACCGATGGATTTACAATGGGATATTACTCGCATGGTGTTTCTGGATTGGAGGCATTTGTTGGAAGGCTTTACGACAATCCTGCTGTAGGTCCTTTTAGTGATTGTAAATAATACGAGCATGGATGAAGTTAAAGTGCCTTCTAGGCTTTGTACCTAACTGGGAGTAAATACATTTAAATCCCTTTTGATCTATATTATGTACAAGTACAGTATGTATAAATCGGAACCAACTGGTCATTTTCAGAAGATATACTTTTTAAAACACATTAAAGTATTCTGATCCTGGGTAAATAAATAGAAAATAAGTGAGGAAAGACAATTCCTGATATTCTGCAGGAATTGTCTTTCTTCAATTCCTGCAGAATATCAGCTTTGTGTTAAACTAAAGGCTCCAGATTTCTCACCTAGCCAGTACTGTACATTCAGACTAGATTGTCATTATATTACACTGGTGTGAGAGACGCAAAATTTAAATTTATGTGTAGTAGAATTGACAATAAAGATGATTGAATTAAATTAAATTGAATAAACCTAGTTTTTGTTTGGTGGTGTGTCTTGGGATTTCTCTAATGTAAAATATACTGTATGTCGTGGCTCAAAAGGATGGGAAACACTGTGTTCGTCGTACCAGTTCTCACCTGGCACAACTTCAACCAAGTGTTTCCACAGCTGTTTTGTCTCTGTTTTGATTCATGTTACTCGATGGACCCTGTTGCTTTTCTTGTCTTGGCCATAACATTCTGTTTGTAGCATTTGATCCTAAACTTTATTGTTCAAGAATTAGACCGCTGCATGTCTGCATCATATCTAGGAACTAGTTTTATTGACCACAGTGTCGGATGGTGTGACCACAAAATCAGCTTCAGGTTCTCATAACATGCAAATAAATGTATGTATGAGATGTGCGGAAGGGTTTATAGAAGCTGGAAAATGACTTGGGGCGGTAGCTGGCAGTTAACAGGCTACTTCCCTCGCCGTCGAGAAATTGGGAGATGCTTGAACTTTGACGAGATGGCAACATACAAATGACTATATGTCCTATGAGTTAAATTTGCTGCATTGAACAACCGCTTGTAAGGAAATTCCCAGACCATCCAGAAAATCCAAAGAATGCAGATGATGGGCCAAGTCACCTGCGCATCTAATAGAAAAAAACAGGCCTCGGTAAATTCTTATGGAAACAGCAGTAGGCTGCCGTGCCAAAAGCAAAGCTGAAAAGCCCCCCTCAGCTTATAGTCAAGCTTTAGGACACTAATTGTATAGCCCAGATAAGAACAAAGAGACAGGAAAGCTGCTGACCTCTTCCTTGTAATTTAATTGTATCATTTATCCAGTTCAAAGCAGGCACCAGAACAGATGCCAGGGGTCAAGTCAGGTCACACTGTCCTCATATTACTCTTTATACAGTATAGCGTGCATGTTTTTAAGCTAAGGCTGTGTTTAATCAGTGTTTTAGAGCTGCACATGGGAACATGATTTGGAGCATATTTTTGGAGCTAATTAAAAGTTCTTCAAACATGGGTGAGTAATCACTGTAACCACCGGGAAAAAAAATCTATCTTATTATCTAGATATTTTACAGCATATGTATTTGTAGACTTTATTGTCTCCGTAGGGCACTGGTAGACAAGTTGTCCTGATGGGGGGCCAATTTTCTTCCTCGTCGAAAGGTCAGGAGAAAAATCTCTGAATCGTGGCCCAAAGTAAAGCACTACTTTCTACAAATGCGTTGTAGAAAGTAGTGTTGTGCATCATGTATCTCTTAACGTGGGTTTACTTTGGAAGGGAACATTTTTAAAGGTACTGAGGCATTTTCAGTATTTTCTGTGTAAGAAAGTTGTACAGTATAAAAAATGACCATCTTAAATCGGGTAACTGACTTAAAAGTGCTTGGATTTAGATAATTTAAGTTGATTTTGAGTGTGTTTGGACTGTCTTGCATCAATTTAACTTGTGGGAGGCACTTCAGGCAAAAGTCATTTTTTTCTTTTTCAATTTTAAGATTTTGGGCCAGTTTTAAAATATACACATAACATACATATCCATATACATAAACTTTCATCTGGAACCAAGTAAATGGCCAAATCTTCACAATGAGGCGTTTAATTATTGCACTGATTCAAAGTTTCCCATAGATTTACACAGAAACTTGCCACTTTCTCAAAATGCGTTTTTCTTCCACTCTTGCAACAACATCTACACCAGTGTTTCCCAACCTTTGTGAGGCAAGGCACCCATATTACAAAAGAAAAATCACAAGGCAACAAAATAAAAGTGTCAAAAAAGTATATTTATTGAAATATAATGTACATATAGTCAATATGTATTTATTTATTGTGACATCTGCACCTGTGCAGTAGTACAAAACAATGGAGAGACACACTCAAAGATCATCATCACAGTATGACATCATAGATACAGTACACACATCAATAACCCGAGAGTCTCATTGGCAACATGACTGTGGGTTACTTGGGTGTTTTGCGTGTAACTGCAAAGTGGTAGAGCGAGTAATTGTTCTACCTGACCACTACACGCCGATCAGGTAAAATTTCCACGCCACCCTGGTTGGGAAACACTGACCTACACTTTTGTAGCTTCTACAGACTCCAAACTTTTTAGTCTTGTACTTAACAATAGTTTGAAAGTTCATTCAGAAGGATATTTCAATATTTAATTCCTAGCTTGATTTGTTGAGTTTTGAACCCAAAAATCAAGGCGCAATTTCAACTTCTACAGATTCCTTCACTAATAACTAGTTTATTCAAAAAGTAAACAAAATATCCCAAATCCCCTCTGAACTGAGCTTTGTAACTAATATATCAACAAAATAAGACCACACATTTAAACATGGCTCAGGGCATTATTTATAGTTTGTCGCTGAAAATATAGTTTTTGGTTTTGGTTAACATTAAATGAGAGAAAACTTACATACAAGAAAAACATACATTTTTTCTCTCATAATTGTGTCATTAATCAACATCCAAAGTTTCCTATTTACATCACTATTTTATTTCTTCCTATTCACCTGCAGTGTCTCGCCTTAAAATAAGAAAGCTAAGTTAAAGTTAAACTGAGACAAAAACATCCATGGCAAGGGAAAAAACTTCCATTGTCATTTTTTAAAATTCATTCAAAATTCTTTCAGGCACTTGAAAGCCATTTTCTCATCTGCGCAAATATTTCTTTACAGTCCATGTGTATTACAATGTTTCTCAAAATTATCTTGGGGCCAAAAGTTCCATGATGCAGGGCCATTGTGCCCCCCGGCGCCTGACGCAGTGGACAATGTAAGATTTGTTATTTACAACCATTCAATTGTGATTAATTGCGGAGCCCAAATTTGATGTTTTTCTAATACCTACAGGTTTTTAAGTGTTTCCATCTTTCATAACTAAGGTAAATTTGGCTTCACGCCCAATGGGAAAACGTCAAATGTCAAGACGTCCTGAAAACGATTCCTTATTGGAGTCCCGCTTCACCCTAAAGCCCTTATTGACTTGTGAAGCAGCTCCAGTATCAGAAATCGACTCTGACATTTTGACATTGCACTGTATCTTGCGGTAATGGACATCTCGACGTCGGTGGCTGGGCTGACGCTGAGCTGACATTATGTATTTACCCATTTGCTATACATACACAAGAAGCTAATCAAATGGACTGAATGGGCGGAAATGGCGATTGGTCAGAGAAGAGCATTGATTTACTGCAGATTCCTGTAAACAACATTTGCTCAGTGTAAACGGAGCGCAATTTATTTCCAGCGGAAAAATGACCTTTTATTATGAGCAGTGACTTGTGAGGTAAGATTAACATTAAAACACACATTGAAATATCTTTTTCTAGTGAAAGTAAATTTGTTTTTGTTTTACTTTTTGACAGACGAGACATTCGCCAAACTGTAAAATTGTATTTACACTCTTTACGAAATATATTTTGACTTCGACAAAGCTACTTGGACAAGAGTTGAAATGTCTTTGACTCAATATCGCTGTTTGAATGGCAGCCATTAGCAAATCGCAAAAACTGCTGTTAATTATGTGGCAAATAGTGAATATTAGCACAAACAGCAATGAATATCCTCCAAGTATAAAAAAAACTGTAGCTCTGTAGCGCCCCCTTCAATCCTACGAGTGTGGAATCTGAAGAGAGTAGCAGCTCGGAGGGTAGGAACACCTAGTGCTATGTAAGGACCCATAGAACAGACAAAATAACTTTCATTCGTCATATATTTAGGTCAAAAATTCCTTAGTGTTACTTTAAGAAATCAATTATTTTAACATCCTTCATAAACAACAAAATATCTTGTCTCTGAGATCGAATTATGTATTTAACAGCTAACCCTGAAGTTTAGATCTCACCATTGCCTGTGATTGTTGTATTAGTTTAGCTGTTTAGTCTTCTCTCCAGTGTCAAAGCACTTGAAAAAGTGTATTTCCTGTATTTCCTATGACTATTTGTTAAATACTTTTATTACTTTTAAATAATTGCTACAGCTTTTAGTTTCAGACCCAAACAGACCTAACCTAGCAAGAGCCAGATTGATGATGTGTAGAACTCGAGTTAGTTCTCCACAATAAAATCTATCCTGGGACAGGAGGGACATTCAGCAGAATACTTCGAACTGATTGGGTGAAGGACCGCATCCGGTTGTCAACAAAGCACCTCTCACTGTTGTTGCTTTAAAGGGACTCTACGGAAGTTAAAATTGAAAAAATAATATATTTTCCACCCCCTACATGCTCCAGCAATGTCCCGCGCTGTACTGTGAGCCCACACCTATCCCACTCAATTGCTGCTATAAGCCTGCACCGTCACTCTAAAAGTTGCATGTTCGGGCCGAGTCAGCAGTCATTCACCAGCTTAACATGGAGACTGCAGTTACGCGGACGGCCAGAGGTGGCAGTAACGAATATGAAAATGATCAAACTCCGTTGAATCCCTTTAAAAAGAAAATAGTGGATTCTGCTAAAACATATTTCGTCGGCTCGGCACTTCTTGCTCTCCTAACATCCAGATATCCCGGCCTAAACCAAAATACTGCAATGTGATTGGCCCAAACCCCTGCTGGTTCGGTACAAAATAGTTTCTCATGTGTTGTGTGTGTGAACTCGCAAATACCGCGAGAATTCAGCTTGCAGGCAAGGTTAAAACAGGCCACAATATCCTTTTTTTTGTGCTCTTAAATTCACATACATCAGCTCCAACTCTAGAAACATCTTTTTAGTTACCCAATCTCATAATGAATGGGAAAGGCCTGCACTTTCATCATTTTAATATATGCACATTTTCCTTGGAGTCCATTTCTCTATAAGTTATGCTCTGCCTGGAGACTGAGCCGACAGAATGCAAAGACACGGTGGCCCCCAGCTCGGATTAGCCTCACACTGCACTCGACATAGCTGACATAATTGATCACTAGGAGTCCGTCATTCTTCTCCCTTGATATCTAAGCCTGGCTGCTTGTAAATAATTTATACTCTATGATGCGCTATCTCCCAGGCCTGGGTGAAATAAGCGTTGTTATTATGTGATGGTATTGCAAATGTCTGGAGTTTGTTTTGTTGAGATGTAGGGCAAACTCGACATCACAATTTGAATGCAATATGGTTGTTCTTACTGTATGTAATTGGGTTTTGGGGCGAGTATGCTCTCTTATCATTTAAACTTTCACCTGGAAACAAATAGGGAATGTATTTCTTGCACAGATTCAACATTTCTCCATAGAACTATAGAGCTTTGGATCTGACGTCACAGTTCAATGCATTATGGGAATTTTGCCACCATTTTTCAGGACCACAAAACAATGAAAACACAGCCCATTTTCAATATTATTTCCTCGTAGATGGTGCGTTCTAACATGTCAGTCAACTACACAACAGGCCCCAACTCTCCTGAAGTTATTTGTCCATCTACCTTCCCTTAGTTCTCCAGTGAGCAATTTGTTGTTTGGACCAGTAAGATGGCGCCTCGACCACATGCACATCAACACAATCTGCTGGCCACGCCCCATTACGTGACATCACTTTCCAAAGCTCTGTATGGGAAATTGTAACTTCAATTTCTCAAAATGCACTGTTCTCACATTGTGTCGACAACATATCCACTTGAGGAACACCTACAGACTACAAACTTTCCATTTTGGCACTTAAATCCCTACCCTGAATTGTTGAGTACTGAACCCCCCCAAAATTAAAATTTTTACAGATTTCTTTCACTACTGGCTTATTCAAAAACTAAACAAAATATCCCCTCTGAACAAATCTTAGTAACTGATATATCAACAAATTAAATCTACCTGGCCCTATCTATCTATAAAAATATAGGCAATTTTAGCCATTTTTATGCATAAAATACCATAGGACCCAAATGTGGTGCCTGTTGGGGTTTAAGAGGTTAAAACATAAAATGACAGAAAACTTGCAGTACATTTTTCTTCTCATGTTTTTTCAAATTGAATCACTCAATAATTGATTTAGTTCTTAACGCTCCAGGATGTACTTTTGTATTATGTGGACTCTAATTGCGATGTTTTGAAAGTCAGAATAGGCAGCGAGTCTCTTCCTTGAATACAACATTTGCAGAGGTAAACAGTACAGACCTCACCAAAGCTGGATATGTTTTAGGAGTGAAATCGAGGGTGATGATGCAACGGGTAGCAGTCCTATGAAATTCATAACAGCAACGTGCAGTGCAAACAGAGCCAGCTGGACAGTGCCAGCTCAGACATTTGGTCTTAGCTTAGGGGGTTGTTTTCAAAGGTAAAAGCAAGGCTTGTAAGAATTCAAAGAGTAAACATTTAATTAAACATTTTTACATCCAATAAAGCCACCACATTTACTAATCAGAACCCCAACAAAATCTTTGGAAATACATACATAGCAACTTGTTAAAACCATATCTGTAACAATATATGTGAATAAATATTGAATTGCACATGGTCTGATTCTGAAGCAGCATCAGTGTAGGTATTGTACATTGTTCTGATTGTACCTACCACTTAAAATGAGTGCAAATGGGGCCTGTAATTTGTTGTAAAAGAGGCAAAGTTTTCCCAAAAGCTAAACAATACATCTCACGGGAGAAATTACAGAGAGCTACACCAATCACTCCATCAATCAAAACATTTTCATTTAGGCTATTCACAGAATATAAAAAGCCAATGAAACAGCATCAATGAAAAACACGCACATAAAAACAGCAACAGTCAAGTCAGTAGCTGTCGTGGCAAATGATTGTCTGAAAATATGTGACTCTCCAAAACAAATGGTCACATTTATATAGCGCTTTTCTACCTGCTTTAGGCACTCAAAGCTTTACATCAAGAAACCACTCACCCATTCACACTCATTCATTCACCAGCACACGCAGATACTTTAGGCAAGCCAGATGAACCACTAATCCTCCGGTTACAAGACGACCCGCTCTACTACTGTTGCTCCATGGAAACTCCTTAATGCATTGTAGATTTGATGGAAGTGAGTTCCACAGCTTGGGGCCTAAAACAGCAAATGAGTTGGTCTCCAAACGTTTTGTATTTAGACCTGGGGACGACCAAAGATGTGTCATCAGAGGAGCACAGAGGCGCTGTGTTGGGCAAGTTACTTTAAAAGTGCTATATATTCTGTATTACCAATTAGAGCTTTAAAAAAATGTATTATATTTGTATTACATATTACTGTCTCAAAAATGAAACTGCATTACATTAGTTTGAGTTACTTTTGGCAAAATATGAAGTCAAAATAGCGAGTTAAAACACCATCGAGCCAAAGTGCAGTCAAAGATATCCTTTTCCTCAGTCGTCCCCGTTCTCTCTCGTGATTTGTTTTGACGACACTACTCCTGGTTTAGATCTGGTTTAGATCTGGTTTTGTCCTGGTTTAGTCCTTGTTTAGTCCTTGTTTAGTCCTGGTTTAGTTCTGGTTTAGTCCTGGTTTAGACCAGAGTTAGTGGTTTACTCGTTTAGACCCGGTTTGATTCAAAGGATAAAAAAATGTACAGTGTATACTTTTACTTAAGTACATCCTTGGTCCTGTATCTGCACTTTTACTTCAGTGGCTGGACACTGCACAAGCTACAGCAGCTTCTTCTACACAAATATCCAACATGATTTGGCATTTTATTTGAGAGGAATTTGGCATTTAAATACACTTTATCTCGAGTTACTTAAATTGTAATGACTACTATGACGTATTTTGTAATACTATATTCCTTCTTTACTGAAAAAAATAATATCATTTTGTAGCTGGACACTTTTGTAACACTTTACTCCCAACACTTCCAGTTCTGTGAGGCAGGTCAGGCCCAAACCACTGATAAAAAAACAACCTTAAACACAAACAGCAGGACCTTAAACTCCGCCCTGAACCTGACCTGGAGCCAGAGCAGAGAGGACTGGGGTGAAATACTGGGGTGATATGTGAGTGCTCGGAGGTGTTTGAGGAGAGATGTGCTGCTGTGTTTTGTACCAGTTGGAGCCTATAGAGAGAGAGAGAGAGAGAGTGGTTAAGTCCAGTGTAAAGGTCATCGCAGTAGTCTATTCTCGAGCTGATGAAGGCGTGAATAGCCTTTTTGTGGTCAGCTCAGGACAAGAATGGTTTGACCTTACAGAGGAGCCTTCACTACTGAATCAGTTTTTCAAGGCCAGACACTGCGGGTGAATAGGGAAAACAATGTAATTAAGTGATATCTATTGGAAACGTTTTGTGTGCATTACTGACATGAATATGAGGGGAAAATGTATTGCAAATTTTTCTTATAATAATGAGGCATTTTATGTGCAAAAATAGCATAAATTGCCTATAATTTCAGCCAGGTTTAAATGTATGGTTTTATTTTGTTGATATTTTAGTTACAAAGATTTGTTCAGAGGGAATTCTGAATGTTCTGTTTAGTTTTTTTTCGAATAAGCTAGTCAATGGTGAATTAATCTGTAAAAAATCAAACTTTTCTTTGTTTTTTTGGAGTTCAAAACTAAATAAATCAGGGTAAGAATTAAATATTTAAAAATTCCTCTCAACAAACCTTCAAAATATTGGGATTGGGAAGCTTGGAGTCTGTCGGAGCTACTAAAGTGGAGATGTCAGAGTCTGTAGGAGCTACTAAAGTGGAGATGTCGGAGTCTGTAGGAGCTACTAAAGTGGAGATGTCGGAGTCTGTAGGAGCTACTAAAGTGGAGATGTCGGAGTCTGTAGGAGCTACTAAAGTGGAGATGTCGGAGTCTGTAGGAGCTACTAAAGTGGAGATGGTGTTGCCACAATGTGAGAAAAATGCATTTTGAGAAAATGGTAAAGATTAGGTTATTTATTGGTTTCCAGGTGTTAAATTAAATTTTAAGCTGATATCAAGAACATCTCCAAAGTTTCTCGCTGTAGGAGGCGACCAGGGGAAACTTGGTGAACTGTGGAGCGGGTCGGGGCTGAACAGGAGTCTTGCCTTCTGGGGGAGCCACTGTTTGATGTTGTGAAGACGGTTATGAAGAGGGTCCAATCATTATTTCAAGATCACAGGGAGGTCGACCTGCGTACACACAAACACACAAACCCACGATGGACACAGTCTGAAGTATTGCTTTGTATTGCAGTGGCACTTACTAACACGTGATTTGTTCTGTCTATTTATTTCTGACTCCTTGCCAAATAACAATAAGAAGTTACAACAATAACGGATCTCGAGAGGTTAATTGCCCAAATCCGTCACATTTTCCAAGCCACGCAAATGAGGCCGATAAGACTGACAAATCAAAGTGTTGATTAGCTCATGGAGGAATACCGCCTTCAATTACACCTCCGAATGCGCGCCGCTAATAAGCACTGATGAATGGATTAAAGCACTTTCTTGGTTTCTTGGCACATTTTGTGTTTTTTAATAGAAGCAATAATAGTTTTCGTCTTTTAGTTTGAAAATGGCTGCTCTGCGTTTGGACAGAGGACATCAACAAGTGTTTGTGTGTGCTCAGAAAGGTTATGTTTTTTTCTGGAGGTTGTAACTTTGCTGGAGAAAAGATCAGTAGCTTACAATAAGATTATTCCCCAAAAGATCTCAAATTGTGGTTTATTTAGCTTGTTTTAAATGGATAGGTGGAATATAGGAAAAATAAAGCTATGTGTGGTAACTATTAGAAAAGTATAGACTAGTTTTGAAGTATTTTAGATTTTTTCTGAATTGTTTCATTGTATTCAAGACTCGGATATAGGAATAGGACAGCAGCTCAGGTCACAGAGGGATTGTATTGTAACTGGAAGGTTG
>OMNZ01038525.1:1617-13146 GCA_900303255.1 Lesueurigobius sanzi | reverse complement strand
AAAGATGTGATTGAAATAATGATTGTTTCTATATGTATGAACTTTTATAGTTTTATGTATTTTTGTACATGTAACATCAACCTGCCCAGGGACTACGGCTGGAAATGAGCCTCTTTTGCTATAACCTGAACATGGCGTCTCTTCTCGTCATAGACTAATGTCATTTGTGCATTGTCCCTGATCAAATAAATAAATAAACTAAACTAAACTGTATACAGTATGTTTACGATCCTAAAGACAGTATCTTAAGCCTGGCCTGCACCTACACACTTTCCAAAGACTTAAAGAAAGCAGGAGTGGCTGGATAGTAAACATTTTAAGGAATTGCATACAAATTTTCATTCTTGTCCATATTTCATCTCATATCAATCCTTATTCACTTCAGATATTCCCAAATACAAAGCAGCTCTATGGGTTCCCTCGTGCAACAGTTCAAGGTCGATGAGGGAGGGGTCAATGTGATCCAACTGAGAAAAAAATTCACCAGGAGAGTTTCCTCGACTATTTCAATGACTTCCAAGGGTTGGAGCTTAAATGTTCAAAATTTCTATTTTGAAGGACCACGTACTGGACAGGTGTGGAATCCATTCCTTTTAAACAAATCTTGGCTGCCCGCCCCCTAGTGGCTGGATTGAGCATTTTAATTATTTCTTTTAAATTCCATAACTCCTGATAGGAATGGGCTAGAGACTTACTTTTTGTTTTGTTTTTTTCCTTAGTTCTGATAGGCCCTTGACTATGGTAGGCCCCTGGGCTCCAGCCCCTGCTAACCCGTTGGATAAGGCGGCTCTGACACACCGTCATGAGAGCGTCCCGTTCATCAAAAGCGTGTCCTCCACTCACCAGCAAAGACACACATTCATGGCAAAAAGAGTGAGTTCATTTTATTTGTTTTTAATATGTATCTACAACAAGGGGGACACAGGCAAAAACGACGACAACTCTGATCAACTTAAAAACAACAGAAAATACAAACGGAAAAAAAAACAAAAACATTTATCATCGATGCAGTTTTCCCACCTTTTTCTGATAACATTTTTTGTCTAAAGAAACTTTACAATATAAAGAAACATACGAAGAAGGAACCTCTTATATTTTACTACACGAGACATTTAGGATCTACCCTAACATGATACAAAGCAACTCCCCCCCGCGCGGACAGACTGCCTTTTCCCTCAATACTGCTCTGCCACCTGGAGGAACGACGAGGAATCACACCTGAAGGGGGTGTGGGGGGGGGGGGGGGTGGGTCGTTCCTCGGACTTCCCTCCCCCTGCCCTCCGCTCCTCCCCGAAAATACTCCTGAATGTTACAGTAATTTACATCAGTACGATAGAATTACAGAAGTGACCCCAAAGTAACGGCTTTACAAGGACTCACAGGACTGCCTTTGTACAACTGCTGTTCAGAGGGAGGGGAGGAAACGCCTTCTAGTTCACAGCACAGGAACCGAAGGAGAACAGCGTAGTAACATGGTAAAGAACATTGTGTGTAGCTGGTTTACTGGCAGACCCCAGTCAGAATAATGGCCAATAATACAACTCGACGGGAGAAAGACATTTCCAAAAAGAAAATTGACAAATGTTCATTGTTTGATAGTGATTGGATTCACAAAGCTGCCGTATTAGTCTTATGGATGAATGTCCTTTCCACTGGCCAACATCACGCACGTGTTTTTGAATGATCACACTTTATGAGAAAATAATTAGACCCTAGTTCCTATGTGCTGACAGAGGAGAACTTTATAAACTAAGGGGAAAAAAGCATTCTGAGGCTTCCCATGTTACCCTCCATAGGATTTTCAGCTGCCCTCCACTTCAATTTGAAACCATAGGGTCTTTAAGAATGTTTAACCCTTTAAGCCCTAGGCCTTTTTCTCCAATAATCCTTTATGTACATGGCTAATCTTGGTGTCCACACATTTGGTAGAGTTTAGGGATGTGACGGTGGGAGTGAAATAATAATAAATGATGTTGTTTGACAATAAAATGAGGTTGCCGTGGGTTTGAATGAATTTCCGCCTGAAAAAAACACACATTTTCCTGCATGAAGGCCTTTTTCCTCCCTGTGATGTGGCAAACAACAACAGAAATGGATAATGCCACATCAGCTGTCACTAATTTGCAACTTTGGAATATTTTGCTGCATCCAACACAAAACACAGTAATTGTATCTGAAAGCGCGGCACCAATTGTGGGGGCTATAGGGCTTAAAGGGTTAAGAATCTTATTGTCATATTACCATGAAATACAGTACAAAGTCAGGTGTGTCCTTCAGCTGGAAGTATGTTGTTACCAGATACTGCATATCCATCTTGTTATTGTGCTGTAAAGGCTTCCCTCTGCTCGCTCTGTCCCATCCATCAAAATGTGTTTGTTTTTTTCTTATAATTTTGTACAATTGACTTTCTCAGACTGTGGTACACTGGCTCATATTAGCAATAAAAGAAATGACATTCAGCTACTCATGGATAGCATCAACAAACGATGAAGTTTAGGCCAGACACTGCAGGTGAAAAGGGAAATGTAATTGGCTAATATCAAACTTTGGCTGTATATTACTGACATAAATTAGAAAAATATGCATTGCAAGTGGTCCATCTCTGTTTTCAGATAAAATTAAGACATTTTATGCATAAAAATAGCCAAAATGGCCTATATTTTCACTGACGAGAAGTTTAAATGTATGTTATTTTGTTGATATACGAAGAACTAGACACAGTATCCAAAATCTGCTTTGGACAAACGTTTGTAACTAATATACTGTATATTAAAAAAACATACATTTAAACCTGGCTCTGTCCATTATTTATTTTCATCGCCAAAGTTAAAGGCAATTTTGGCCAATTTTACACATAAAATGCCTTATCGTAGGCAACGATTCTTCAGTCTTCATCTGTACTCTGTAGTTGAAGTGTAGGACGCTTCGCTCTTCATCCAAAGAGCTTCGTCAGCACTGAGCAAACTTGAATGCCCGCGGGACTTACGAAGAACCAGTAGGAGGAGTTGACCTGCAAGTCCCACCTCTCTTTGTTCTAAAGGTGGGGGAGAAGCTTGTGGCCCACAGTCGGCTGAGCACCTCCACCTCAAAGCCACCAATCACTCCTTTGAGGACAGTGAAGTTAAGATTTTAGCAAAACAAGATTTGAGCGAGGTTTGAGCGAGGAGTGAAAGAAGCTATTTTTTGTAAACAAAGAAAGTCCATCCATGAACCGGAATGGAGGCCATCGCTTTAATGTAGCCCGTTTATAGCAACATCCTTGGGCCGAATGAGACTGGGTTAAGAATCCAGGACAGGGCCATAGAACGGCGTGAATAGTCTTATATCAAAGTCCAGGGTAAGACAATAGGAAGGTAGGACAAAGAGGTGGGACTTACAGGTAAACTCCGCCTACTGGTTCGTTCAAGTTTGCTCGGTGCTGACGAAGTTCTTTGGATGAAGAACGAAACATCCTGCACTTCAACTACAGAGTACAAATGACGACTGAAGAATCTTTGTCTTTGTGTACTCCTGTACGACTGAGAACTTACACACATACAATGCCTTATTTCTACATGAAAACATAAAACAGAATATTTGTAATCTACTTTTTTCACATATTTATGGCAATAATATACAGCAACACTTTCAGATTGATCACTCAATAGAATTTTTTTCCCTCTTCTCCTGCAGCGTCCCTCCTTAAATCCAAGTAAAATCCAACTAGTGTCGACTCTGCAAAACACCCTCATAGCGGCGAAGCTAATGGCGTTAGCATAGCGAGCGTTCCTCCCCTGCCCCGCTGTGTCGGAGAAAGTGAACGTTCATAATAATTCTCAGCCCCGTCCGGTCTCTCGTTCATTATTAAGCTCTGCTGGGCACATCCACCTCTCAAATGCACAGTTGTCCGAATCATGATCAACTGTTAGCTTGTGTATATCAAAAAACATGTCGATGATATCAAAATGCATTTTACAGTATTTACAAAATCAACAGATAGGGAGTTTTGTACAAAAATAAGCCAGGAGGTGGAGGTGGTGGATGAGGACAAACACGGGCCAATCACCGGCGAAAAATGTCTACGTCGAAATCAGGGTTAGCGGCAGCCAGAGAGTTCCTTGCGCTTTTCAAGATGGCCGACCGCTCGTAATAAAGAAAGACATACATCACAGTGTGTTGAGTATCAAACTAGTGGTCAGCAAACACAAGAGTCCGACGTGGAAGCAGCATGAACGAGGAGAAAATTAACACACAAAAACAAAACAAAAAAGCATTAAATAAGGAGCACCTCAGGGGTCAGTTTTGGGGCCTTTGAAAAACATGGCAGTACTGACAGAGAGAACGGAATAGGATGTGCATATTTACACCATTGCTACTAGTTCTGCAGTTAACAAAATAAAAACTGGATTAACACTTTTTAAAAATGTAAATTAATAAAAAAGAATAATACAAAGTAATAAATAGTTGTGCATTTTTTACTGCGTGGAAGCTACTGAAGCAGGGGCAGCCTCTCTTCTGTGTGGTTAAAGATGTCTGTCATTCCAGAATATGTCAAAAACAAAACAAAAACAAAGGTGAAAGGAAAGAGAAGGGCGAGTACCATGATGGTGAAATGTTGGGTGTGTGCTAGGCTGGTCAGCTGACGACACGGTCTGTGATATTATATTATCCAAAGTTGACGAACAAAGGGTTTATTTCAGGGGTGCAGACCCATTTAGGTGGGCCCCCAGGCTTCGGTGATGTGTGCCAACTCAGAATTATTAAAGTGATTACTGCAAGTTTAATAACTCAACACAATGATGTTGTACATAAAGAAGGCGGCACGGCAGCGCAGCGGTTAGCACTCGTGCTTCACAGCTAGAAGGTCCCGGGTTCGATCCCCGAGCAGGACGGGGTCTTTCTGTGTGGAGTTTGCATGTTCCCCTCATGTCTGCGTTAGGTTCCCTCCGGTTTCCCTTACCACTAAAAACATGTACAATAGATCAGGATGAATGTGTGCGCGAGTGTGGGAAACAGATGGAAATTAGCCCAAGGCAACAATCCAACAAAAAGTGTTTTTACTTCAGGGATCGCCAACCAGGAGCTACCAGTAGCTCGGGAGCTACCAGTAGCTCGCCAACGGCTTTCTACATTTCTCCATACGCTTGATAAGTTGAATTTTAGAGCATTATTTTTATTCTGAACAAAACAGAAACAGAAAGCAGAAACTACCATAATTTTCTTACTTTGAATACTTAAGTACTTTATTAAACAAATACTTCAGTACTTTAACTTAAGTACATTTTTCACTGGACAACTTTCACTTTCATAAGAGTAATATTTGACCAGCAGCATCTTTACTTTCACTCAAGTAATAAAATGAAGTACTTCACCCACCATTTTACGAGGGTAAGTACGCTACGCTAATGCTATGCTATGCTATGCTATGCTAACAGTGTTAAAGTGGCGTTCGTGGACTCGACTCGAGCGCTATGCACAGAGCCAATTACCGAACCCAAGCATTTAACAAAGCCCACCAAATGGAGCTTATTGTATTCGCGTGTGAAGAGATGAGTGTTGACCAGTCCAGCACACAGCAGTCGTAATGTTCCTTGTGAATGATGTGCCTTTAGAAAAATGAACAAATCAAAACGATCATACCAATATCATTAATAATAATAATAATAAAAATAGCAATGATACAATACATACACAAAAAAATGAAAATGAAACAAAAAAAACGGATCATCACAACACCGCTGGTAAAATGTACATAGACAACAACGTGGGGCTTTCTTCTGTAGCGACCCGAATCCAGCGCCGGGCAAAAATCCCAAACGTTTAGCGCTTCCATAGAGGGCTGTCTCATCCAGTCTCCTTTATCCCCTCCCCCCCCGTGATCCTCCATTCGCCGGGCCCCGAGAGGAGGCCAGCTAAACCCCAGGGCTAGTTCCCCACAGCGTTCGGTTCCTTTCCGTCGCCCGGGGTTAGCTTTTCACCCCCTCCCCCTCCCAAAAAGCGGCCATTTTGAAGAGTTCTGGCTTGCCTAGGGGGCGGTCCCAGGAGGAGGATGTCACCGAAAAAAGACTGAGGGGGCCGGACAGTGAAAGGGCCGTAATCCCGTGTGTGTGTGTGTGTGTGTGTGTGTGTGTTGGAGAAGACGGGGTGGTCCAATTCCAAGTGAAAAAAACGAAAAAAAAACAAAAAAACAAACAGGTGCCAGGGTACAAAAATTGAAAAATAAAAATAAAAAGGAAAAAATAGAAAAAGTAGGGGGCAAAAATGTAATCACACACTCATCGTCATGTTGGGTGAATACTGTAAAGACAGAGAAGGAAGGAGAAGGGTAGTTAGTGATGGGACGTTCATAAAAGAGTCTTTTTTCAGTCAATTTTACATTCGCCTTGAACAAACTCGACTCCAACAGCAACACGAACATAAATACATGTTTGACGATGAAGTCTATTACGTTATTGAAATGATGTACAGAAGCAAGGGGTGGGATTATAGAAGTGTTTACTTCCCCCCACCCCTTTGAAACTAAATTGCCTCATTCTAGGCGGACGGGATTGTAAACAGTAAATGTTGTTTGTTTTGTTTTATTTATTTTCATTTTCTTTCATCAAGTTGTATTTATTTTATTTGTTCTATCGTCTGAATGAATTCATTCACATACAATTAACACTATATATAACAATATAGCCTCTTTTCATTAATCGTGGCACAACGTTGGATTCAAATACATGTTTTTCAAAGGGACAGGGTCAGTTCCATCGCAATTTTAAAGTATTTGAATATAAAGGTGCCTGTTAACGTTTAGCACTGGGTCTGCAAACTTTATTATCAACAGAGCCATTTTGCCCCTGTATTATGACTTGTGAACGGCACTTAGGCCAACTGCAAGGTTTTTAAAGTGCCTTGTAAATAAAGTTGGTATGGTAATTGCCCTTTTGGCGAACCCCAAAACGGTCATTGCCCAATCAAACATCTTAGCAACCGTTACTATCAGGCAAACTTTAGGCCTCCGCCAGGCAAAATGATGGCCTGGCATCCAGACTAGTCTCCTCTGTTTATTCTAAACTAGAGATTAGTCTGGAGACGCTGCTGAAGGAGCAGCTCTGCGGAGGCGGAGTCTGCCACTCCAGCTGGCTCCGCCTCCCAGTTTGCTCCGACAACGCCCACTACACGCGAGCAGGTCGGTCTGCCTCTGCCTCCGCCTGGCTCTATGTGCAGAGCCACAACCCCCCAGAGCAGCCCCACAGCAGCACCATGTGTCTGCATATGGTTCAGACTGTATTTTAACACATCTCATGATTTCATACAAATTCGATGTAGGCTATGTACAATTTAATTTAAATAGGCTAGCAATAATAGCCCCTCCTCGAGCCGCCCCCTTATCGTGGTGGAGGGGTTTGAGCACCTGGATGATCCTAGGAGCTCTGTTGTCTGGGGCATTATGCTCCTGGTAGGGTCTCCCAGGGTAAACAGGTCCTAGGTGACGGGTCAGACCAAGAGCAGTTCAGAAGCCCCTTATGATGAGACCATCAAGGACTGTCACGTCGCCCAGAGGAGTGTCGTGAGGCCGTCCTCCCGTGGACCCACCACATGCAGAAGGAGCCATAAGGGACTGGTGCAATGTGAGCCGGGCAGCTTGGACTGCTGCCCCCGCGACCCGGCAACGGATAAGCGGAAGAAGATGGATGGATGGGCTAGCAATATAATATATTTATTAGTTTTTCTGTTTTATTTTGAAAGACCGGATGTCGTTTGTGTTCATTTTCCTGTTCATTTTCCATACTGTGAACTGCTTGATGAAACCAGACTCGGACTGAAAAAATAGACTTGGTGCGCATTTTAGTCTTGGTGAAGCAGAGCTGAGGGGGCAGGGCCAAACGGGACGGAGGATGTGGACTGTGCACAGCAGCTAAATATAGCTGCAACGCATTTGTTGCGGGCGATCGAGGAGGAGCGAGCTGGAGGGTGTGGAATCTGGCAGGTGGGACAAACACGTGCATATCAGCCAATCAGAACACACGCTCGCTTGGTACACTTTCTATCAGTCTTTTCAGCTCGTCTACGGCTCGTCGCCATACCCACCTTTCCAACAGAAAGAAGTGGGTGTGGTTTACCAGGCTGGCAAAATGATGGAGTCGGTTTTTTTCTTCCCAAAGCCAAACACTCACCAGGAGCGGTGCCTGCTAGCCTATTAGCATTGTTAAAACTAGTTTACCACCCGTTTATACAGTTTGCGCAGAGCTACATGTGGAGCACACACGGACATCACGGGGAAACACTAGCACAGCCGCGGCCTTGTGTGAGCATCTAGCCCCGCGGCAGAAGCAGCCGGTGAGGAGAGAGAGAGAGTCTTCCCCGCGGCTAGAGGCATGCCTGATTACATAGTTCATACAGTACATTAGTTACACATGGATGTAGGGCAGACCTGAGTGAATGAGGATGTAATTTTCAGATTTTAGACGTACAGTTAAGAGGAGTACGATCAGTGGGTGCGCTCGGCTCCTGTGGGTTTAGCTAGCTAGCTTAATGGCATTGTTAATATTTTAACAATATAAGATGAACGCAAGAAGAAAACTTTCCCAGACGTTCAAGAGCATGATCATAGTCCATAAGGCTGTGCTGGTGCGTTTGACGGAGAGGTCATGGTGTTAAGACTGTGCTTTAGCCTTATAGTAGTTGTAGTGTCCCATTTGATGCACATTTTAATCATTTAGATATATCCACTGCGTAATGTAACCAATGCTGCCTCAATCTGGAGGATACAGCTCAGATAGTTCTCCAAAAGAGCCACTAAAACACACTTCTCCTCGCTATGAAATGCATTGATCTCTATCGGTGTTTGACTGCGCTCCCAACACGAACTGAGGGGGGCGGGGCTTGGCCAAAGGTCAATTCGGACAGCTGACAGAGAGAGGCCGCTGTAAACTTCTGTCTGTCGCCAACTCATAATTAACCTGCAAAAAAAGAGCCACGTTTGGGTTCTCTCACAGCACTGACCGACGTGTCACCGTTTAAGTGCTTTCTTTTTGATCAGACCAGTTTAGGTTTATCTGCAAACCTGACGAGTCGGTCACATGATGTCACTGTGAGGTATGCAGATAAACCTAAACTGGTCTGATCAAAAAGAAAGTACTAACAGTAAGACCAAATTAACTTTTTGGTCTTATTCACCAATAATAAATGGACATTGGTGCTTTGGTGAGCGGTGGGCAGGAGGCAGAGAGGGAGAACAGCACAGTCGGGTGCAAAGGTCGGATATGAGATTGGGGTTCGGATAAGTCGGCGTTTGGGTTCGGACCCGGTATAATAATTAAAATAAGAAATCAGCGTTATACATTTTCATTAGGCTCTTTTTTTGTCAAGGCCAAAGAGAGCCATTACATGGAGGGAAAAGAGCCGACCCCTGGGTTAACACATCGCTTAGGAATGATGTCATCATAATACAGGGTTTACACAGGTAGCAGCAAGTCAAATGTTATGCTTTTTAATGACATTTTAATGCCCAAATACTAGATTTTTAATGCCACAAATTTGTATTCAATATTAATTTCCATATTCCATAGAAAATTTGATAGAACTGAGACATTTTCAACAGAAATAGTGTATAATTAGTGTATAATTTGTGTATATTAGTGTATATATTGTATATTGAAAATTTAAGATCTATCATTCAATTTTTTAGTATTTAGTATCTTATCTTGTATTTTATGCCTGTAAATGTGTCATATTCACAGATATGTATATGCAGAGAGTCTATATTCTGACTCTTTATTCACATTTTATTATTTTGTTGTTATTGTTTATTTTATGATTACTATAAGCTACTGTGACAATGCAATATCCCTTGTGGATCAATAGAGTCAGAGTCTGCCAAAACCCTCATCTTTGAATTTTTCTGCAAACTTCTGCAGTAAAAGTAGCTGAACAATGTCCATATTTTCCAAGAACTAATGATTTAATGCCAGTTTAAATTCTATCGCATGATTTTTAATGATATTTAAGGCCTTATTTTTGACACAATTCATTTAAAGACTCTTAATGCTTTCTAATGCCTAGTGGAAACTCGTAATAATAATAATGATATAGCACTTTCCGCAACGATAATGTGGTACACTGCAAAAAGTGATCTTGAAAAAATACTTTGAGTAGGTAAGTAAAATGATCTGCCAATGGAACAAGTATTTTTGTGCTTAAAATAAGAAACATCTCATTGGTCTTAAAATGTCAAAATAAATCAAAATGTACTTTAAATTAAACACTTTTTCTTATTATTGCTTGTCTTTGGGACTTGGCTCCTTGTAAAGGGCCATATGTAAGTGATGTGGCACTGGCGAGGGGTAGACACCAGAGGGCGCTCCAAGACAGCCTATCAGAGCACAGCCTCTTCAAATATACTTTGTGTAGTCTTTTATGCAGCAGTCATGGTTCATCTTGACATCTCTAATCAAAATATTCATTCAAGTAACAATATTGTAACTATAAATTAAAGTTAAAGTAAACAGTACTCATCCAAATACATATCATAATGTGGTCATCAGCCCCCGTCCCACCTATTCAGATAATGTCCCACTTGTTCATGTTGAAAATGATACACAAGTGTTTCAGTTTTGTTATGGACCTAACTACTGGCAGCATGTATAACTTCCAACATAAAAGGCATTAGGTGGTGCTCTGTATCAGCCTAAATGCATGTTATTTAATAAAAATGAGTAACAGCATGAAATCAATTGCACTGTTTTCAAAGCACAGCTATTAACCTACTAGAAAGCAGTGGTGGAAGAAGTACTCAATATACTTAAGTAAAAGTACAGATACAGGACCAAAATTGTACTCTAAAAGTATCTGAAAAAAATTCTACTTAAGTAAAAGTATAAAAGTATCCACTGTAAAATGTACTTTATAAGTAAAAAGTAAAAGTTTTTTTTTTTTTTTTTTAGTTCTTCCTTTGAATCAAACCAGGACTAAAATAGGTCTGAATCAGGACTAAACCATGTGTAAACCAGGACTAAACCAGGTCTACTCTAAACCATGTCGAAACAAGGTCTAAACCAGTTCTAAACAAGGTCTAAACCAGGACTAAACCAGGTCTAAACCATGTGTAAACCAGGTCTTAACAAGGTCTAAACCAGGACTAAACCAGGTCTACTCTAAACCATGCCTAAACAAGGTCTAAACCTGTTCTAAACAAGGTCTAAACCAGGACTAAACAAGGTCTAAACTAGTTCTAAACAAGGTCTAAACCTGTTCTAAACAAGGTCTAAACCAGGACTAAACCAGGTCTACTCTAAACAAGGACAGAACTATGTCTAAACAAGGTCTAAACCAGTTCTAAACAAGGTCTAAACCAGGACTAAACCAGTTCTTAAGAAGGTCTAAACCAGGACTTAACCAGATCTAAACCAAGTCTAAACAAGGTCTAAACCAGGACTAAACCAAGTCTAAACAAGATCTAAACCAGGACTAAACCAAAACTAAACCAGGTCTAAACTGGGACTAAACCAGTTCATCGTAGAGAGGTCACTTTGAAAATAAAATACTTTTACTTTTTACCCAGTT
>OMNZ01038513.1:0-18125 GCA_900303255.1 Lesueurigobius sanzi | reverse complement strand
AAATTCTGACTGAAGTGTTAATCATTAGGAACTTCATTTGCAGAAAGAACATCAATGCAGGCACAATAAAAACATAGGACATGTCCATACATCCATCCTATCAAATTCATCCTATCAGTGTAGCAATCAGCCAAGACATCAGTTATTTTGCGTCATATTGTGGCTACTCACAATGTGGATATTGCTTCACCTAATATGTGACAGCGCAGGACATTATGGCTTTACAGAGTGTTACACAGGTATGGTTGTAGACAGGGGTCATGCTATTTCCTGGTTACATCTGATTTAGATCTGGTTTAGTCCTGGTTTAGACCTGGTTTAGTCCTGGTTTAGACCTGGTTTCGTCCTGGTTTAGTCCTGGTTCAGACCTGGTATAATCCTGGTTCAGACCTGGTTTAGTCCTGGTTCACACCTGATTTAGGTCCTGTCACACCACTGACAGTCTTTTGACAGGGGGGGTGGCTATCTAAATGAGATGTAAATGAGCCCTATTGTCTGTCCCAGCACAGAAAGAGGTGAGAAGTTCTCAATCTTTAGAGCCAGATTTCTCAGGTTTGAGGATCTATGAGGGCCTACCTTCAAGTGGCCACAACTTCTTCAAATATTAGCAGATTTCCATGTGTTACACATCATTGGAAAGCTTGGAGACTACACTTTCAGAATCTGATAATAACTCAAAATGCCCAAAATCAACTTGTTCCCCATTTTGCTATGGACTGTCACATATTGTGATACACTGTGCAGCTATTCTGACCACCTCAAACTGTAGTGAAAGTGGGACAAGTCCTGTGATGCTGCCGGACATGGAGGGACAGACATGAGAAATGAAAACTTAGATTACATGACGATCAGCCATGAAGCATTTCATTTGCTATTTTGGCCCAAAATCATACCATGCATAGAAAGAAACCACCACCATATCGTGGTGGAGGGGTTTGAGCACCCGAATGAACCTAGGAGCTATGTTGTCTGGGGCATTATGCTCCTGGTAGGGTCTCCCATGACAAACAGGTCCTGTGATGGGTCAGACAAAGAGCGGTTCATGATGAGACCATCCAAGGACTGTAACGTCGTCCAGAGCGTTGTGAAGCCGTCCTCCCATGGATCCACCACCTGCAGGAGGAGCCATAAGGGACTGGTGCAATGTGATATGGGCAGCCCGCTGTCCCCGCGGCCTGGCAACGGCCAAGCGGAAGAAGATGAATGGATGGATGAACATTAAAATGACATTATGTGAATCTAACTTTACTGAAAAGGTGGGACGTTATCTAAATAGGTGGGACGGTCTAAATGGCTGTGCAGAGCAAACCAAAGAGGGACAGGTGGTCACCCTACGTGCAGCTCCTGTTCAACTTGTATTGCTAAAGCTAATCCACCACACTCGTTGAGATTCCTCAATCCGTCCCGCTTTTCCCCGTGCGCTGACATTAAAGCCAGACAGAAATCAATACAGTGACACGGCGTAACATCACAAGTATTCCTACGGGCCCACAGCAGAAAGCACAAGCAGATCCCAATATCTATGACTATCACATATGGGCAAGTAAAGTAAACCCACGTACATATGCCAGGAGAATCAGCAGCTTCAGGCAAAAGGAGGAAGTTTCACAACACTTGCTTTTGTTGTGTATATCAGTGTAGCGTAACAGATCCTCAGGGCGCAAATGTGACTTCGCAATATGGCACCAGATGGCTGCCAAAAAAATGTCTAAAAACTGCAGCGAAACGGTACAGTCAGTCAGTCGCAATGTGTTTTGTTGATTTGATGCAGATCTGTAGGAATCACACTCTCCAGTTAACCAGCAAAAGCTTGTTATGTGTATTATTTCCATCATTTAACTGGCATTCTTTTGGCTTTTTCAATGATAAATAAAAACTCACAATTAATAAAAACTCACATAGTTTTTACTGTAGCCAAAATACCGACTGATGTAATGAAACCAGAAAGAATAAAAAATACTACTATAATCTGTGGCACTTCTCCTTCAGTGTGTGTGAAATAGGGAGATACCATTTGATGTTGAACACCACTTTGCACTAGTTCAAGTCGGCCATGCTGAGATGCATTAGCGACCTATGTGTAAAAACATAAATAATTGATAGTAGACCCTTTTCACCATGCTGTCACTTCCACTGGGGCAGAACTCTTGAGTATGTATTGTATCTAGTAGTGATGGGCTAAATGAGCCGAGGCACAGACACGTGTATCAACCACAGAAAGCCATACGAGCTGTGTTACTCCTTAAGAAAAGTCATGTGACCATCACTTTCACGGTGTCATTTTGTATATTGTGTCACACGCAGCGAGCAACAGCGAGCAACAGGGGGCGCCAGTTCAATGAGATCAATGACTCTTTGTCATTTGGATTTATTATAATAATTGTGTGATATATGTACGTCATAGGCGCCGACCCTGTGGGTGCTGCAAATCTTTGAGCACCCAGGTGAATTTCCCCGGATCACAAAATGATTCAGTCGATATAACCTATAAATCATGCTAGCAGTCTCTTTTTGTCTTCTCTGCTCACACTCAAGCACGGGTCAGACTATTGGATTAATAGAAGCACAGCGGCAGCGCCAACTTACTCCCCGACCAGTGGGGTAGACTGACCAACCCTGAGCACCTCATGAGATCAAGCTTGGGGCTTGCCTATGTTTTTCAGCGGGTCGGTCGTCTAGGCACCTACAGGGAAAAACATAAATCAGCGCGATGTAAATTACTGTCACTTAGATTACGGTCACAAGCACACGTATTTCTTATCTTGATATATTATCTTGATTGGTGACTTTATTTTCAGATCACAGAATATTATTGCTTCATTGTAGGCTTTTGTTAATTTCTTTCTATTCTCATAATCCTGAGTGGGTTAACCCTCTTACTTTATCCCCCTAATATCAGCTGGTTAAATAAGCTCATTCATGACAATTTGGTTCACATTTCTGAGCGAGAATAAACAAGATCAGCCTGACTGCATTCATCCATTTTGCCCACCAGATGGCGCCGATAATAAGCATCTATCAACACTGTGTGATACAGTTGATACAATCATGAACACACACGTTGAGGCATCATCTGCCCATCACTAGTAGCTATTCAAGAGTTTATCTACGGCCTATTGACTGCACGGCTCACGCAAATACAATGTTTTATTCATCTGTTTTTAGTTTATCTATGGTTTGAAGACTGAACACAGACGTCCTACATATAGTTTTGACTGTCCTCTAAGTGGTTATCCCAAAGAAACTGCCTGTTCAGCATGTTCATTTAAAACATTGGAATAATATTTTATTTTACCAAGAGCTCTGCTGAATTCTCCGTAGGCATTCAAAGAAACAGCAAAGACTGTAGCACTGCCTTGAGAGAGAAACGCAGAAGCATGATGACACATGAAAAGGACTTCTTGATTATGCGTGTGGCACTGTGGCAGCAGCCCCTTGTGAAGGAAAAAATGCCTGTGCACAGATGCAAACTTGAATTGCACACAATCAACAATGACAAAATCTGTTGTGCTGACGAGCTGAAAGTGGGCCGAACCAAAACCTCAAACTCTGGGACTGAAATCTGAGCCAGTCACTGTGTTTTTCCCAATTGAACTTCATCATGCCTTTGGTTTAAGGTTGCCATCAAAACCACACAACTTAACTGTGTCAGGCCCAACTTTCCCCGATACAAAACTAGCTAGCT
This sequence comes from Lesueurigobius sanzi, assembly GCA_900303255.1. Classification (NCBI taxonomy): domain Eukaryota; kingdom Metazoa; phylum Chordata; class Actinopteri; order Gobiiformes; family Gobiidae; genus Lesueurigobius; species Lesueurigobius sanzi. The sequence goes on along the minus strand of OMNZ01038513.1, from coordinate 14,440 downwards.
TGCTAAAATGTTAACCACCTTAAACTTTTTTGCGCCGCGCAGACTTTCTGTTCAAGTTAATGATATTTATAGAACCAAAACCACAATGCATCCTCACAACCGCACATCATACAAGCACTCAAAACCCAAGTACGATATAAAGCTCGTCGACCGCTGTACTTCTACTACCCCGCTGCTCATTTTATGCTCCTTATAAATACACAGAAGGCACAGCTGAAAGCCCACTTGACACGCTCCCGCCCCGGCTGTACGGAAACGCAGTTGTTATATTCGCCTGCCACAATGGAGCGTCCCTTTAATGCAAGGCGGGTTCGGGAGGATCATGCACCATAAATCAACCTTGGAGTGGCAGCGCATAGACACCGGCGCGCTAACAATGTGCTGTGTCATCGCCGGAGACCACGGAGGGGGGGGGGGGGGCCTTTGGCATCGAAAATACCAAATCAGCTTCCTACCTGAACTCGCCACCTTTATGGACAAGACTTTCACGATCAAAGGCTGCTCCGCTCCAACCGTCCCCTACCTATTATACGTCGAAAGTCATGGTGTCGAACTGAGTCAGCGGCGAGCTGCACGGCCAATTAAAGTCAGGCTCCAAAACAAGTGCCACGGTGATAAAAGTGTGGGAAATACAACAGTGAGAGGCAGAATATTAATGAGTGGAAGCGGCCGGTGCGTGAAACATGCTCCAATTAGTGTAAAATGTGTTCCGCAGATAAAGCTAATGTTTGAGTAACCTGTGTTAACAAATGATGACTTCCTCTCGTAATAAAGCTGCTTGTTCTGTTCTGAAATACATAATCCGGCTATAATATTCTGTCAGCACATGGTTTTTGTCTTTTTATATTCACAAACACATAGCCAGCTGCCAAATACATAATTCAGGCAAAATGCTGCTTAAACTAATGTCGACACCTGGATTTATGCATTAAGCTGTGGAGAAGGCTCCCTCTAAACGCTGTTTGGAGATAATATCCCGAGAATTAGCTTCAATGGTGCTTATCTGATGTGATTTATGATGCATTTGCCGTGCTACTTATCAGCTCCCGTTTTTAAAGACACTGCGAAACAGCTATTAGATAAATAACATTTCAATTACAGCCTCATGGTTAAACCAGCGGCGGCGTAGCGCATGTGTGTTTGGCTGGATTCTTCCTCTCTGGCAGGTGTCCTCTTTAGCGTTAAACGGACCATTAGGGGAGACGTATGGCCCAGGCCAAGGTCTCTCTCTGGTGGTTTTGACAAAGTACGGCGAGGAGCCATGAGACATTCATGCCAACAGACACAGTCGTTGCACACAGGCTGTTAAAATGCCCATGCAAATCTCCAACTGTTGGACAAGTTCAGGAAGTGATTTTGTCCTTAAATAGTCCGTAACATGCGCCATATTATAACTTTGTGGACTGTAGTGAATCAGTTATGACAAAACAACGATCCATGTGTTTTTTTGTGGTTGAAAATTATAGCCGTCAGCAGGGGTAGGCAACATCCAAATCCGGCTCTCCAGCAAACCCTCTGGCCCCTCACATGGTTTGAGATATATGACTCCATTAAAGTACTCATAAAATACATAAAATATGACCAATTCCTTTGAAATTTTCCAAGAGGGGGTCTCTCAGAATCCCCCGTAAACATGTCAACCAATATTTGTACAGCTCGGTCCTCGAAAGAGTGAACTTGCCAACCCCTGGCCAGTCTCAGTCTCTACCCTATTTTTTCAATTAAAGAGGGAGCGCATATATACAGTATTAATTTGTTAGATGTTTTATAGGAACAAGTTTGGACCATAACTAACACATTTCTAACATTACAGCACATCAGCACACACTTCAGAGAGCAACGCGGCCACGTATGTGATCAACAACAAGGCTGTTAGTTCACAATCACTTAAAAGGCTTTGTAACTAGATGTGCAACATACAACGTTTATTTATTCCACAAAACTAGAAGAAAATCAGGCAAAGGCCTTTATATCTATAATGGTTGTAATGATGATGACGCAGTCTGTGCTGTTTGTAAGTAGGTAATGAACGTTGGCCAGTGCAGTATGGTTATAATTTGTGTTTAGACATATTGGGAAAACCAAAGGTCATCTTAGAGAAAGACTGCAAAAAGAGAGCAAAAGGGTAATTTAAAACTCATTTCAACAATGACTGGCTGAACAGTTCACATCAATGAGGTTTACTGGTCAATTCTTCCACATGTAAAGCGTGGACAGAGAATTAAAATTGCATTTATCTGAAACTCGTTGTGGAGCTACAGTAACAGATGGTAATGTGTCATACTGGGGGGGTGTGGCCTAGTGAGGGGGAAAGAAGCACAAATAAAGTCAAGTCAAAGTGGGATCCTTATGAATGTTTTGACACAGCAGATTGTCCACTAGAAGTGAAGCTCGCCATTAGCACGTAGCATGAAGCTAGTGTTGTTAGCATTTTGGTCAGCATTCCCCGTTATATGTACAAAACACCACTTCTTCATGCCTCTGTATCTTCATTAGGTAGACAATACATCCATAATTCAACATTTTTAGTAGTATTTGTGGAGCAGACGGTGAAAGAGAAGGCATTTTGTGCTTCGTTTCCCCCTGGCTGCAGCATCGAACGTAACGCTACCAAAGACGCCGTGTGTATAGTTAAGAATAATTTATAGGACAGTGTCAAAGATATGTGTACGCAATAGGGTGCAGCAGCGGGAGAGGTCAGCCTGGTGAAAGAACTCTCTGCAAAATACTGTATTTAAACTTCTTTTGTTTAACTCGCTGCCTCTTGTAAATTAACATAAAAGACTCTAATTGCTATTTATTTCTTAAAACTTTGTTTCTATACGCTCCGTAAATTCCAGGAGTATCTTTGACTCTCGAAGTGCCACAGTGTCGAGACAGAGACCAAAGGAAGGCACATTTCATCAACTAACACAAAGACTGTATAGTTTCTTACCCAATTACTGCCTGTGAGGTTAAATGAGGTTATAGAAACATGCTCTAATGAAAAGCTAAGAAATCTCATTAAAACCCCAATGATAAATATTAAAATAAAAAGCTTTAACCAAAGGCTCATCGTGTCCAAAGCTAATTAAGGACATGCAGTCGAGTCTCTGATGGTAAAGCCCTATGTTTTGAAATCTCCCACCTCTGGACTGTGAAGACCAGAGAGTGAGATAGAAACTTTAGTGCTGCAAAATGAATAGCTGCAAAAATATCCAATGTTTTTGATAAATAGCCTGCATCCAATAGTTTAGGCCAATATAGAAATGTTTTGAAATAAATGAGATTAGTTCATTAGTTTAGGTGTAAATGCTCTTGGGTGCATTTGAAATGTGCGGATATAGATTTAAATACATTAATTGTAAAACTAAATTGATTTTGGTCACAAAAACCTTTATGTTACATCTCCTGGGCCAGGTCTACCACAAAACATTTGTCTATTGCCCACCGTCTTATTCATTGATGTTTTACATAGTGAAAGACTGAGGTGAGAATTTCAATTTTCGCGTAATTTTGAAATGGTTTTTCTGGTTCTATTCTGATCATTTCATTGATATGACTCTACTGCAGCATTCAGAGGATACTAGTTCAATTTGTTATGAAAATAAAGAGTCCAAGCACTTGATGGTGCACCATTAGGAAGTGTTTCTGAAGCAAGACATCAAAATAAATATCAGGCAAATGATACAGAAAAAAACGTTCACAAGAACCACTTCAAAAATAATAATGGCTTACACTTGTATTGCGCTATACACTGTAGACATTATTCATTCACTCAGTGGTGACAGAAGTGAGGCTGCCATTCTGCACCATCAGCTCCTCCAACCATCACCAAATTGGAGGGAGTAATACATTTGTCAAGTACTAGCAGGCCTTAAAAGATAAAGTCATAGTAAATACTGCCATTAATCATATATCTTTGCATAGCCATGTTGCATATGGCTTATGGTCACTTCACCACTGGACATACGTCAAAACAATACTTATAATCACAATAATAATAATATAATAACAACAACATCAATAATACATTTATTTTATTTTATGGCTTATAATATATGCAATTAATTATAAATGAATGAATTAACTACATTGGTGACTGGTGGATAATAACAATGATTGGTATTTGAAATGATATAAGAGTTAGTAAAAGGCTTGTGTTGGGATTAACAGAAGTGTTATTAATATTGCTAGTTGTATGGTTGAAATGTCCCTGGAATAGAACAAAAGTCAATCATTTCTTGATCATAACTAATGAATGCCCTGCAGATCTACTGCTCACCTGTGAATGTAAAAGGGGGTAGGCGCCAACAAGCTTTGCTTCTGCCTACTCCTTTTGGGCATCATATCTACTTGTATATATTTATTTATTTATGTATTCTCTTTCGCTTTGCTTTCCATGCTCATCTGTACCTTTATGTCCAACTTTGTGAAACTCAGATGCTCAAATAAAAAGATGAAATGAAAAATGAAATGAAATGAACATACTGTAATACAACGACTCAGAATCTTTTTTTTTATTTTTATTTTTTTACTTTATTGTCGTGAAAGAAAAAACCCAATATCCTGAGACTGGGCTTCACATGTTATGATGCATTGATAATTATAATTTACACTTAAGAGTGGGCAATTAATGAAAACAAGCTCCAGTTAGTCCAAACAATTGGCAAGGGGCTCCCCAATTGCAAGCCCTGTAACCAACCCTGTGTAGCCACAGGATGTGATAAATGGTTTTGATGAAAAATAATATCAAATAGAATTGAAAATTGAAATTGAGCGGCCAGATTGTGTGATTATCTGTTTGCCATGTTGCCCAGGCCTAATTACAACAATTATGATTACAGTTACATACATACATAATAGAAAAAATAAGGCTAAAGCTTGTTTCCTATTTGAGAAAGTCTATAACTGGCCCCCTTCTTCTTTCAAAAACCGGAGTTTTTAACTGCAGTTGTGCTGTCAACCGTTCCATTAAGTAAACTTGTCTAATTTTTTTGTGTAATTGTAGGTGGCTCAGGTATCAACCAGCAGATTTTTATCATTTTCCTTGCAGTCATTAACAGGAGATGAAGTAGAAATGTTTGATCCTGAGAGAAATTGTCCGGAAAGATGTCCAATATGAACATTAGAGGGTCCAGAGAAAGGTTTACTTTTAATAGATTTTCCAAAGTGTGTTTAATGTCCTTCCAAGAGTTGTGTATTATGGGACAGTCCCAAAAGATATGAGAGTGGTAACGACTCAAAATCTTATTACAAACGGTCAAAACGGGTATACAATAGACCTGAATTTGACTAAATGACGTCTGAACTGTGTGTAAACCATGTCAAAACCAGAAAATCACATGACTTAAATGTATTACTGAAGGATAAATGAAATAATCTAAAACAAATACATTCTGAAATTGCAGAGGCCCCTTTTGAGAACCGCTCTAGTTGGTCTTACTTCTCCAATCATGGCAATGAAATGTCAAGAAGCAGATCCATTTACTGTAGTATTGTACTCACCAAATGTACTGTGAAATGTCCAAGGGGGAAAGCGTTCCTGGCTGGAGTGACGACTTGACTGAAACGCTGGATTAACACTTCAAACCGCGCCGCTCTCTTTCTTTCTTTCAAACATTCGTTGCACTGCATTTCAAAGTGATGCTTGTCTCCTCAACAGCTCTCGAGGCTCAAATGGTTTCCCTCGCTCCCGCGGATCACTCACCAGGTGCAATCAATGGTGGGGAACAGGCAGCTCAGGTGGTGGAAGTCGGAAGCCACCCGTTTTGACTGGGACGTTTTTTCCAGCGGCATCATAGAGATCTTGCCACTTGCTCCGCGAAACAAGCGGCAGGAAGAAATTACAGGTTTGACGGGGCAAGATTGCACGTTCGACAGCATAAGTGCCGTCCATTACTGACTTTTACAGTATTATTAGAACGTGTGAGGGAGGAGAAGGTGCCAGAGGAAGGACAAGAGCAGAAGGAAGTCATTTGTCAGAGAAAAATTGCCAATTTGAGCAGGGCCGCCTGGGGACAAAGTTTGACTGGGAGAAAGCGCGGTGTCGGGCGCCGATCATGATGGGCGGCCCACCATGCTTATTAGATACAAGTCCCCGATGTGACAGGAGGAGGCAAGACAATGCCAGAGTCAGGGGAAATGTTAGTGAGAGCGCGAGAGCTGACAGGAGCAAGTACAACAGATGCAGCAGGAAACAGAAGTGATGAGAGTGCAGAAGTGAATAAAATTTGTACTTTTTCATGAGCTATTTGCTTGGCGGACGCGAAAGATCAGCGATAACTATTCATGGGCGTCAAGTGAAGAAAAATTAAGTGGAGGGGACACACACTGATATATAATTCAAAGCAAAACAGTCTGTCTATTGGACATCCAAAAGTCCTCCAGCTGCTGTTCATCACAGGAAAAGAAAGATACAGTATGAGAGTGAACATAATCTGTTGATGTACTGAGCCTCTATGCAATTCAATAAATGGATTTCCTGAGAACAGAAATAGCATCGAAGAGCAGTCGATCAGTCTAACAAACAAATCAATTCTTGACTTGATAAACTGAAACCAATTTGAGAAGGTTTATGTTTGTTTAGAAAATAAATAATATCCTTTTAGCCTTTTATTTAATGGATGTTTTATGAAACATAACAAGCCTGATAATTTTGGAAAAATACTTGACTTTTTTAATTAAAATTACCGTAGGCTTGTAATAAAAAATCATCACAGTGCACATTTTTAAAATGTCCTGGAGCATGATTCTTCGAGATAAGACTGAAACAGGATGTATTTCAGAACAAGTCTGATCAGGCCTAAAGTGCAGCAATAGCAGGCTTCATTCATAAAGCAGGTTATTACTTAAGTGTGGCCTCAGAGACTAGCTATTTCAACCATTCAAACTGTATTTTCTGTTTAATTTCTGATTCATTTTTCAGCCCTAACGCCCAAAAGAACAATCATAGACTCTTTTAAGACGCTTAATACAAAATGTACCTTCCTATAGGAATGGGAAGATTAACCAATTTGCATCGATGCACAGACAAGCATATGCATGTCGTGATGCGAGTCCAACAGGTATTTTTTGAATACATCGCATTTCAGATCATAGCATCGGTAAATCGCAATACACTTAACGATTTAATAAGATATATAAATATATTTTCACTCTCGTAGTCTCGTAGTGCACCCAGCTCTTTAGGACCCCCCTCCTGGGCAGAAGGACAAGTGCTGGAAGACTAGACCAGTTAGAGGGAGGGAAGGAGGGGTTGAGAGTTTTGAGACTAACAGTGTGAAAGGTGCTTGGCTGGTTTAAACAAGGCGTCTGGGTAATTGGAGGCGTAGAAGAGCATGGAGTGGTTGGAGAAGAGCGAGTGAATGGTTGAGGCGTGGACCTGCTCCCGCACTTAGTTAATAGATATTAACTCCCTAAGTGTATCGAGGTACAAATCGCATCGGACAGAGGCTTCGTTTAGACCACTCAAACAGCGCTTCGCCAAAACAACCGCAATCTGTTAAAGCCAGCAAGATCATGCTCAAGAGAGGGCCAAAAAAGAGTATACAAGCAGGAATACCTCAAAAAAAAAAACAGAAACCACATGTTAAAGGTCCCTGCCGTGAAGTTCACAAGTTCATGACGCCAAGCAGAGGAAAGGTTAGTAATGTTGAGGTCATAACTCCAACTTGCCTGTCGAATAACTCCTCTCATGCACAATATTTCATTAAAACCGCATTGTCATTTTACGAGAATGATTCCTATTCCGTCTCCCGGAGTGTCAGCAGCTATAAACTTCACAGGAAAAGGAGACTTCATCTTTTCACCCAAAGTTTATCAGCCTGGCGCAGAGCAGAATTATAGAGGAGAGTTATTGTGAGCTTCAAGTCAATATACCCGGCCTGTTTTTCTCTGCGGAATTGGTTTAGCATGTTTTTTTTTTTCATCCAAACGCCAGGGGAACCAATTAACGTAATGCATTTCTGTTGATAAGACTGATCTGCGCGCACTGTGTTGTTCTCCATAATTATATTATTTTGATGCAGCGACATAAGATTAAATTAATGACATCGTTTATTGGTGCATTTTTTAATATTCTCTCAAATTGCCCGCGGCGTGTTTCGGGAGCAGAAAGCCCTGGCGATGTCCTTGCGCCTTTCATAAATCATAGTCAATTGCACTTAGCAAAACCGATACAGCGTCCAGAGACTCGTCTTCAATTATGGCGGGCCCAGAAACCAACATCGTCCCCAAATTCTAATTTAATAACCGAGCCCGCGGACTTCGCATGTGAGATAAGCAGAATAACCCTCCGCGAGAACACTTCTTTAATTCATTATCGCTTTCCGACAGCTTCTAAAATGCAACGTGTGTTTTTTTTCTTTTTTCTTTTTTGCTGAGCTGTGAACGCAGGTCAGGAGGGAAAGTTATGAATTTTCTTTTCTTTGCCTTTGAGGAAGTGGGGAGGCATCAGTCACCTTGCCACGACTCTTTGACAGCCCCATTCTCTCACTTTAATGAAAATCCCGACACGGAAGAAGAGGAAGAAAAAAAAAAGATTTGAATGCTCGCACAATAAAGAGGCGCTTCCTCATCTGGAGCTGCGTTTACAAGAGCATGTGTGTGTGTTTTCCCAAAGCTAAATCCCCCACAAATCACCTTCAGTACAAACAACAGGAGCCAGCGCTTTGCAGAAAATTAAATAGTAAATTGATTTTGATGATTGTGAAAACAGTTTAATCCTAGGCCCATTATGGAAATTGATAGTTAATAGATTGAGTTGGGCGCAAAGTCTCAAGATTTGGGCATTGTAGAGGATTGTGTGGAGCAGGGTATCTTCCTGTTTTTCGATACCAATACCTGAGCTATATCCTTTTCAGTTTTTATACTACAATATTTGTTATCTAGAAGAATAAAACATAACAAAAGTGTTCATTTATCATTTATTTGAGCTGGAACGACCAAGTAACTTGCTTTAGTGCATTCTCATGACCCAAAAGGCATCAGAGGATTGTATCTAAAGAAAAATATTTTTTCGGCATAATTTTTAGGACTGGTGTCATGTAACAGGACTAGACTAGACCAGTGGGTCCTACAGTTTTCATACCAATCGCAAGGACAAAATCCAGACTAAAACCGCTACTGTAAATCTGGACAAAATTTGTCCCAAAGCAAACGATGACTGAAAGGTTTGTAAGCCAGACCTAAACTAAGACAAGCCCATTATACAGTGAAGTATAAAGTATACATTGATCTAAAACTAAAGAAGGTTCAGCGTACCACTAACAGCAGTGGTTATTGAGTGTCAAAGTTATCAAATGAATTACTGCAGTTTAATATAATAAAACTGGAAGTTTTATTATAGCTTTTATATTTTATTTCAGTCTGTACAGCTTGAATAGAATAGCAGCTAAAAATTAGGGCTGAATAATTTTGGAAATTGCTGAGCAAAGGTTTTTCTGACAAATGGTGCAATAGCCCACTTTACAATTGAAATCACGCGCAAGGGCTTCCGAGTCCTAATGCAAGAAAAACAAACACCAGCTGTGTCATATTGTCGCAGACCTTACCCGGTGAAAATGAGGGACTGTGTATTCTTAGTTGGATAAGTCAAAACACTGTTGAGAGTCCGGTTAGAACTCCAATGAAATGAAGAGTCAGGGTACTTTGTTGTTCTTTAATGCTTGGCGTGGTTTTTCTTCTCCGCACACCATCAAGCAGACTGACCACAAACTCTGAACTGTAACTCTACAAATAAACCAAATTTAGCACTAAAAACCGCATTTCAGTCCCTCGTCTCTTCAAACATGCTGCACACCGGTGGGCTAGGCCGGTTCTCCAGCCTTTTCTACACCCGACTTTGGAAAAGGGACATCAGATCTGGGTATCTAGAGTCTGATTTGCACAGCCCCCAACAGCAGTGCTTAGTTCCTTTGTGTTTGCGCATCTTTAGGAGACAAAACTACAACTTTGTGACCATCGGAGCTAGGGATGGGAATCGAGAACTGGTTCTACAAGTAGACCCGGTTCTGCTCGGCCAAAGCATCGGAACCGTATGTCCACTTCACTATCAATCCCTCTTATCAAGGCTCCAGCTCTGAAAGCACTCTTTTTTTTCCCCTTTTCGGAAACCATAGCACGGCGGCGGAGCTAGTGCATGCGTTGCGTCATGACGTAGTTCTCAGAGTTGAGTTGAAGAAAGAAAACAAACATGGAGGAAGAAGCGTCAAAAGCGGGGCTTTATTTTACAAAACGAGACAAAGCTTTCACGTAGCAACGCAAAGGCGGTAATGCAGTAACAGCTTAAACAGCTCACCATCATGGGGTTAAATTACACTAATGTCATGTGATCGGCTTGGAACAAGTCCGTCTGTGGGACTAGGGAGCATCTTGCCTAGGGGAGCTTGCCCACAAAGACACGGAGGCTTCTGCAACTCTACAGAAAGGGACGTATTGGGACTTCTAAGGGAGAATTTATTCTTCAAATGAAGACAACGCAAAGTATGCTAGGAGAATACTGTCGGAAATGATCACACATGAATGTCCAGTATGGAAATGAATGGCACACACCCTCTGAATATCCTTAAAATACACCCCATTTTCAAACACAAAATGTATGCTTTTAAAGATACCAATACTGTTATCTGAAACATGAAGAGGCTTCTCCGTGATCTAAAAAAAATCACAATTTTGCTCGGATGGTGTGCTGCCATTTTAGACTGATGCGCCCTAGCTTCCCATCTGCAAGTTTATATTTGGGTTTATACAACAGTGAGGTTTATAATGATAAAACCTTGGACACTTATTTATAGTAATACATTGTCCTTTTGTATAAAACTTTTGTACCACCATGAGCCACAGTATTTTGGTGAACTTAAAGAAATCATTTTTCTTGAAAAAATAAAGCAGTATCTGTTTTTGAATCATGACTTAATCATTCCTTGCTTTTCCCACGACACACAGACAAGTCAGGCGTCGATAAGAGAATCCATAAAGAATTGAATCCTTTAGCAGAATGGAAAATGGAATTGGAATCGCAAAAACCTTATCAATTCCCATTCCTAATCGGAGCGACTCAGACCCATAGGCACCCCTGCAAATTGTGCGCTTGTTTGTCTAGGGCAGAATCCCAGAATGCATTGCGACGTTACGTCACAGTCTATTTTTAGCAACTGTGAACGACGCTATTGAAATTAGATTTGCAATTATGTAGGACTCAGTTCTCAGTGCACATTTGGAACGTGCCACAGAGCATTCATTTTTTACAGAATTATTGACGCTTAAGGCGACAGCATTAGCAGAATTTAAAATAATAATAAATTAAGTTTGTTGTGACGTACTTAATCATTTGCTACTTATGTGATTTGTTAATTGCAACAATTCAAATTGAGTTTTCAATCTGCTTAATCTCGCAGTCCCAGTAACCCACATTTTTGTGCAATTGAAAAATGTATAATAAGTGATGTACAAAAATAGAAAAGATCTAATCACAGCCAAAGCTCACGAAGGGTCGTAATCCGCATGAGACATTGATCGGTTTAGTCTCTAATCCTTTCCAATGACGACATGCACCGCTCAGACGCTTTTTTCAAACCAGCATTGCCCAGTCTCTGGCCTCGACATGATGTATTTTTCGAGATATTAAATGCTCCATAACAAATTGCATCATAAAGAGTGAGGCAAAAGCATTGACGTCTTGTATGAAACCACCAGGGGATTATCGATCGCTGATATCTGCAGAAATATTTATTGCAACATAAGCCTGGAGTGAAGGGACACCAAATCAATCTTCTTTGACTGGCGGTGTTATCCTGCTTCAGAAATAGCAAAGTGCTCACTCAGATAACTTTAACTTTAAACAAAGTCATGGAGAAAGGAAAGAACAATATACAGCGGCAACCCCCGGCTTCGGTTACAGCTTAGATGAAATTGACACGAAGCCTCCAGGGCATCAAACACATTAAGTCAAATAATATTCCAAGCAAAAACAGTACCACGCTAAACCTGATCAGACATTTTATATTGTTTTCTTCTGTATAAGCTTCAGGCTGAACCAAAAGACACAAATTCCAACTAAATGTGATAACTGAAAACAAAAGCAGCACTTAGAAGCACACGAGTCATTATAACGAACCTACAATGGTTGATCTAAAGTAGAAGTATTAGAAAGTGTTGTTATAGCTGTTGACTCACACATTAATGCATACATTATATCATTAAAATGTCACTTTGAACACCACAGTCAAGTGTTTTTCCATCAAGAAACCATTTCCCCCATCCACACTCTCATTCATGTGTCAGGGAATATTGACAGTGGGTGAAAGTGTCTTATCCAAGGACGCAATGACCAACATGACGCACTGCTGGGGGCTGGGAGGGGGACAGCACACCCCCAGGTTTGTGGGTGAAGGTTTTTATCAACTGAGCTCCAACAGAAGCCAAAATATTTACTCAAGTAAGAGAGAAAAAGGACTTGGGAAAGTACTATGTGAATTCTGTGTGGACTGAGTGAAGCGATCTATACCTCAGAAGTCACATAAATTATGAGAACGAAACATGGAATAATCCCATATATATATCCCAATAATCCCAAAGAAAATATGTATACATTTGAATATTTGGAAGACTTAAGAACATGAAACACAAAGTACATCTTTTGGAAAGAGGGATTACAATTGTTTTTCTCAAGTAAGAGTAGAGGTGCACCGATCCAGCTTTTTTACTCCAGCTGATACTTTTATGACATCAGCTCCAATATCTGATTCCAGTATCGGATCGGTGCATTCCTATACCAACTTCAATTCAATATTCAAATAGTCAAATAAAAGTAAAAAGTACTATGCTAAGAATCACAGTTACTTCCTAGTCGAGTCAATACAATACCTGCTTCTGCGTCCCAAGATAAAGAGATTCCAGAGGGTACAAGCAGAGATAAGATGAGATAATACTTTATTGATCTCACAATGGAGAAATTCACTTGTTACAACAGCTCTTAAGATAATACATGTAGGCTCCTCTTACATACCTTTCTGGAATAAAAGTTTTGTAAAGAATATACAAGTTCTACATACAAAATAATGCTTAAACCTCGACCCATTCTTGCTAAAAGGTTGAACAAAGTTTCCCCCCAACTCCGAATGGCCATTTTACATCCCAGCTATTTCAACTCCTTATCGGTCTCGAGGTGGTCTGAACAACGCCTCTACTGTATTTGAGCACATAAATAAAGTGCTCAAGCCGCAGCTGGAGGTCACCCCCAAAGAGTGGGTTATAAACAGGCTCGCAGCCAAGGGATTATTCTGTCTTCTTTTACAGTCAAACCTGCGCCCTCCAAAACAGCTCCGGGCCTTTTAGATAACAGCTATTACACCCCTGTGCGAGGAGCTCAGGACTGTGAGCGGAGGGAGGCGGAGGCTGTGGATGTTTTTGGGGAGAAACACTCGTACGTGCAGACTGACAGTGGAGTGGTTGTGTACTAATGCTGCTCTGTTTGGACACGAGCGATGGGTAAACAGCTAAAGAGGCTTGGAGGGTGGGAAGAAGACAGCAAGACATGCGAGTAGAGGAGGGGGAATTTCACAAACAAACTGCAATATACAGTAAGTGTTTAATTTTATCCTTCGGTAAAAGTTCAGTTTTGAAACTTGCTTGTCAGATGGTGGACTGGTGTAGGCTGTTTGGCCACAATATTTATCAATTTATTGCTCACTGTATAAAACATTTCTAAATATTTTGCTCTCTATATTTATTACAAGGCACAAATCCAGAACATTTTGTTAGCCAACAATTAACTGAGCTGTAGTAATTTGACACAATCGGGTGACGGAAGCCTGGTTTATGGTTGTGTAGAGCAGGGTACTGGGACCCCTGGGGATACGCGAGAGCTTAGCAGGGGGTACTTGGAATCATTTCAGATAAAGAATAAATTGTATTTTTGATTGTTATGTTCAAAGAAAAGCCATTTTTTAAAGGAATAACTGTATAGAGTGAGAACTTGAGTCTTTTCACTGATAGATTTGAGTTTTCGTCATTCACTTTCTAACTAATCAGCAAAACAATCAAAGCAGGGGGTACTTGGAGTAAAGGCCCAAGTGGTACGCAAGACAATAAAGGTTGGGAGCCAGTGGTGTAGAGCAGTGGTTCCCAAACCTTTTTGGCCAAGACCACCAAAATGAACATGTGAACAACTCGGGACCCCCTACATAACTGCCTCTTGTAATAGTTTGAAGTGCAAAACAGTGAAAAATAAAGTGTATTATTGTTTATTTATTTTGTTTCTTTTGTTATATGACTCCAATTCACAAATACATGCTGTCATTAAGATGAATGTTCTTTTTGAATTTTGATCACTGATTGGCTGCCTGCCTGGTACGTTCTAATCTACGGTGATGGGAGGAGTTGACGGACAACCATAAACCAGCCCTTACTCTCTACATTGCATGTGGTATTAGTCATTGCTTGCATCTTCTTTTACCTT
>OMNZ01038472.1:4232-16378 GCA_900303255.1 Lesueurigobius sanzi | reverse complement strand
GATAGTCTGTAAGTCTGAATGTTTTAAACATTTAATAGAAAGCGAATAATTGATCGTCTGTGCCTGAATTTTGTTATGTTACTAAAAATAATTATACATTTTTAAAGGGACTCTACGGAAGTTAAAATTAAAAAAATAATATATTTTCCACCTCCTAAATGCTCCAGCAATGTCCCACGCTGTACTGTGAGCCCACACCTATCCCACTCAGTTGCTGCTATAAGCCTGCACTGTCACTCTAAAGTTGTGTGTTCGGGCCGAGGCAGCAGCTTAACATGGAGACTGCAGTTACGCGGACGGCCAGAGGTGGCAGTCACGAGTATGAAAATGAACAACCTCCGTCGAGTCCCTTTAAAGTCCCTCCCTTTCCTGATCTCAGCAACAAATCAGAGCCTTGCAGGATCACATGTTGACCAATGAGACGAGGAGGGGCTATCAGGTTCAATCAGGAGGGCAGGGGGTTGTTTACTTTGAAAATGTAAACAATTTCGCAAACTTGCAGATCTAACTTTGACAGCCCTAGTTTTTTTTTTATTTTTTTAATCAACAAATTGAGTGGATTATGTCCCACGCTCAGACAGACTGGAAGACTTCAGGTGCACCCCTCTCCTGCTCTCACGATACTGAATATCAGCACAGATCCACAGACATTAAGCATGAGGCGATACCACATCCACAGAGGTCCGATCTCTTCAGCCTTTGGTCTCACAGTCTCCTCCGTGTCCCAGTGTCACACCTCCATACTGGGCTTGTTCAGGTCCCCGTTCCCTTGGTCTGACCCCCCGCCGCCCGCCCCCATCGCGCCCCGGTCCTCCCCTTCGTCGTCGCTGTCCAGCTGCTCTCCCTTCCGCTTGGTGTAGCGCTCGTACAGCACCATGAGCACGCCCATGACCCACGCAGACACCGTCCCGGCAGAGAAGATGACGAAGCCGATGGCGATGAAGAACAGGTAGTCCCAGTAGCCCAGGCCCTGGTGGCAGTCGGCCCGCAGCTGCATCCCGACCTCTGCCAAACGCTGTCCCGCCTGCTCCGAGGGGCTGTGGCACATCGTCTGACCCTCGTCTGGAAGAGAAAAGGACAGGGGCTGATTAAATTGGCGCGCACACTTATCCGGCAATAGACAACAACTGGTGTGTGGCACATTGTGACAGAGGCTCCTGACAGGTTTGAATAAGCTGGCCTTTAAGTAATTGCCTATGGTATTTTTTCTTGCCAATCGCAATGATTTCCCTGTTGAAATGTTTTCATAATGTTTTGTGAGTGTTTTATTTTGATCTCAGATGGCAGTTCCACATTTTTGTTGCTGAAAAGTTATGGGGATTGTGATTTGGAAACAGAA
The DNA here is from genome assembly GCA_900303255.1 of Lesueurigobius sanzi. Lineage (NCBI taxonomy): Eukaryota > Metazoa > Chordata > Actinopteri > Gobiiformes > Gobiidae > Lesueurigobius > Lesueurigobius sanzi. Next base: position 15,039 of record OMNZ01038472.1, on the reverse strand, counting down.
AATGGAGGAAAGAAAATTACTGCGATATCCAGATTTACAGCTAATCCACACAAGCTGTGTATGCTCATTGGATATCAAGCTACGCTCTTCGCAGTGGACTGTGTAAAATTGTGTTTTTGCTTATGAAGACATGGCTCATTAACAGCAATGATCTGGACAGTGCCCCTTCACCCACTAAGCTGTGAGGAAGCTGCACTCTCCCCTTTCCTCCCACTGCTGCCCCCTATTGTGCACATATAATTAGTTAAGTTAAGTTAAGGTGAGGCAATGTTGATTCTCTGTATGTAATGTACATGTGGTAGTTTTGGTCACCAGCTATTTGAGGAAATATTGTAGACAACGAAAGACCGAACACTGTTAACTTCTGTGGTCTGCATACAACCTGTTGAAATAATAACTCTGTGGATGTGACCCACCCTTCTGTTGGGATTCCCTGTAGGAGCAGTAGGTGACTGGTAGCCCTTCTCGAGATCTTGCACACTGTGGTGTTGTAGCAGCTTGTTGTTTATAATGCACATTGTATCAACATTAGCACATGCTGCCAATGTTTAGGGTAACCAGATGACCCAGATGACCCAGTTTACCCGTGACAGTCCCAGTATTGAGCTGTTTTCCCATGTGCCCATAACTTTGCGCTGCAAGATGAATTCCCACGAGATCTGTGATTTTGCAAATTCACAAAAATACATCTTGTAAGAAGGAGGTAGAATCAAGTCTACAATAACAAGGACCTTTATCGATGCAATTAACACATTTTTCCCACTTTTATGGGGCCGCTTTCAAATTGGGGCCTCAAAGTAAATGTCCTGTTAGCTCCCTTCATAGTTACAGCCCTGAGAATAAGTACAATTTATCCACTATAGCCTATTTAACATTTGATTTGACCATTTGAGGACTATATTATGTGATGAATTGTTCTGACACTCATAAGGCTGAAGGCTCCGCATGAAACTAAAGTCTAAAACTTCTGAAGTTCTGACTGAACTTGTGGCCTCTTGTTTTCGAATTTATACAATGATTTTGAAGTTATTAATCCACTAGAAATACAGTGAGAAATGCGTAATGATTTCGTCGCACTAAATCACGTTATGAATGCACTGATCAGCTGCAGGTGACATAAATCTGTGAATATGAGGCGGATTGTCAAAAAATAAAAACTGGTTGAAAGCTTGTGGCGAGGGGAGCCTTTTTAAAGACTACACAGCCTTCTACACAGTTCATACAGTCATTATTTTCTCCGTATAAGCTGTTGAAAATCAACATCACGGCATCACAGGGGCGGAGCTACAGCTGAGGAGGGGGCGGAGCTACAGTTGTATCACCTGCAGTAGAGGGTGCACTTCTGACATGAATGTCTAAACTACTAAATTTCAACGCGACGTTACAAAACGTCCCCGACAGACGCAGGAGAACTCCGAGGGCTTGGTCGCCTATGCCTAGGGACGGCCCTGTGTCTTGGTCATTTGTGCGTCAAACACACAGTTCGGTGACTGAACCCATCAAAAAGCTCTAAAGTGTATTATCTCAATTCCATCTAATTGACGTTAGACTTTTACAAACCGTTGAACCATTCATCGTTGGGGTCAAAGTCATGATTTGGCTCCTCCCACAAATTCCCATCATGTCCCACTTTTTCATGTATAAAGTCTCGTCACCCTAGCTATGTTTGCACTGAAAAACATTGCGTGAAGAGGGAGCAACGGTCTTGTAATATGAGGAATACTTTGTTGCATAATTGATAAGGATGATCTTTGCGTTTGTCTGTGCTAGCTAAACGTCATTAGCTTGCAGGTTTGTTTGCTTGCTTCTGTTTTGAGGTCAGGTCTAGGTGAGGGAATTATTTATTTCAGTTATGCGGCTTTAATGAGCAGTGGTATATCGGAGATTAATCAGTGTTTGTAGCTAAATGCAATTAATCTACAGAAATTGCTGTAACATGAACAAAAGGCGCACATCCTTTGATACATTTATCTTCTGGACCCACACAAGCAGGAGTTAACAAAGCTCTGATAACCTTAGTGATAAATGCTCCCCAGGGACGATATGGATTTCCTCTGAGTAACGCAGGTCTTTGGAGTCTAGGACATGGCAACATTATTATTCTGCAGACACACGCTCGCACATGCACCGAAAGGTGATCTCGGCGCGTCAACCTGGCAACCCGTCCGCATGCAACACCATTATACTCCGACAAATCACCCAGCAGAGGCAACAAAGATAAGGAGATGAGTGTTTTCACTGATAAAACGTCCGTGGTCGTCCGTAATGAGGAATATGATAATCAGCTGCAGTGATTGCGAGCCGCCACCGAGAAACGCAGTGACAATATGGTTTTGAATAATAGATGTTTAGCTCCTTTTTAATGCTTTTGCGAGATTTGAGATAGACCCAGTTGGAGGGAGATTGAAGCTGGAGCGTAAATGCTGGCGCAACTCAAAACCTCTTTCTTTAAAGAAGTGGTATGAATTTAGGTTTGTTCTTTGGTTTATTACAAGACGTTTGTGAAACCAGACCCGTGCATCTAATTATAAAGTGTTTTGGTTTTATCAATAGGCTATTTATTGTGATAATATTGCCTCCTGACAGGTGTGATAGGTGAAAAAAAAAACATTCCTTTGAAGAAATGGGATGTTGGCTTTGATGACACTTTTCCTGACTCTGTGCACCCCCCTGTGTGATACTGTCCTAAGAGCTGTTGTGACAAGTAAATTTCTCCATTGTGAGATCAATAAAAAACTATATCTTATATCTTATCTTATCTTAGAGATCCACTGATCCAGCTTTTTTGTTTCCAATGCCAATACTTGGGGTTTGAGTATCTACCGATACCAACCGCTACTGTGAGATTTTCTCAAAAGTAGGTTTTGTAGATTTATTGTATATTCAAAGAAACTGGTTCACAGTGACTGAAAAAGTGACTGATCCATTGCTACAATAATAAAGACGACTACAACATGAAGTGGTGGCACAGCGGTTAGTTTCAGTAGCTCGAAGGTTGTTCTCCCCGTGTTCTCCCCGTGTTCTCCCCATGTCTGCGTAGGTTTCCTTCAGGTGCTCCGGTTTCTACTACCTCTAAAAAAACTGTACAATAGGTCAGAATGAATGAGAGTGAGAGTCAATGATTGGTGGTGGTCGTAGAATGGCAGCCTTGCTTCCGTCACCACTGAGTATGGCGTGAATGAATAATGTCTACAGTGTGGTATAGTGTTTGAGAAACTGGCTTGAAAAGCACGATACAAGAGTAAGCCATTTAGTGATCTGATCATTAATGCACTGCAAATATGTTTTATCAGTCATTCTGTGACAGTATTTCTCAAACTAATGCACACCAGAGGTTACATTAACTGAAAATTATCTGCCAATGACAGAATATTTTGAAGGCTGTCCTTCATTTTGAAGGATTGAAAATCAAACCATTGTCAGCCTTGAGTTTTACACACGTTTTAACACAATGTATTTTCCAAATTCATGTTCAATGATTCTGCTCACAAATTATATTTATATTTTCATCCATTTATCCTGTAATCTGTTTTCTTACATACATAATACTAGGTATATGATTGATTAATGACTGATAAAAATAGCTCCTGACAGATTTTTTACAACAAAATTATCCCTAGTGAAATCACTATACCTCCAACATGGACAATATTATTTCACTACTTTGTAGGTGTTGTCATAGCTTCAGTCTCAGCCTTCATTGGTCGCAGCTAGCCTTTGCTCTCGCTAGCATTTGTTCTATCAATTTTTTTGCGTTTTTGTTTCAAATAATTAACAAAATCACCCAAAAGAGCAATTATTTTCAAATTGACATTCAGCCTATGTTGAACATGCTGCGGCCGATAGCATAGACCTAAACCTGAAACAAGAACACAGGGAGACAACCAAGCAGAGCAGCATGAATAAAATGAAAGGTTTTTGTCCAAAAAGTTGTTGAATACAATAATAATTGACATTCTGTCAGAGTTCAAAAGTGTGAAATGGCGAGAGTGAGTTTATATGCTTTGTGTGTTTTGATCATGGCGCAACAGTAAGTTTGAAGGCTTTGCATACTGTAGCTTCACATATTTTAATTGGTAGGAAAATGGGAGAGAACGGAGCAGTGGTGTGTATCTAATGGCCTGATCAAAGAGGAGAGAGGGCGAGTGAGTGTGGCCTGTTTGAGTTTTTATCTCTTGATTCGTTGCTTCAGTGGCTGCTAGTTATAAAGGAGCAAAAATCTGAAAAACTTTAAACAATGACGGGCATAAGCTGGATAATAAACAACATGCTTTTATTTAAAAATGCCCTGAAATACTTCCGTTATAGTAGTAGTAGGAAACTGTGGCACAGTGGTTAGGTGCGGAGGTCCTGGAAGAGTCAACTGCAGAGGATATTATTTTCCTGCTAGATTTGCCTTTTAAGCTTAACCTAGAAGTACACTACAAAAACTGAAAATCAAGCATGGGTCTAAATGACTTGATTTCAGAATATTAAGCTTGGTTAGAGTAGTTTCTAGTTTAGGCATATTTACTACCGTCATAGATCACCAAACTTCTTGAGCCAAGGCACCCTTTTTACAAAACACCCCACTAAACAAAAATGTGACAAAAAAGTATTGACATATAATGAACTTATAGTCCAAATGTATTTAGTCTGACATCTGTGCCTGCTTAGTTCAACAAAACACTGAAATTCTTGCAGGAAGATTGGAGGAGAGACCAGAGTCTCATTGGCAACATGACTGTGGGCTACTTTGTTATTTTGCGCGACAAGTGGTAGAGCATGTAATTGTTCTACCTGACCACTACACGCTGAATGGTGAAATTTCCACAGCACTCCTGATGATGGCACCCTGGTTGGGAAACAGATCTTGATTATTTTTCCTATTTCATGCTCGTCAGAAATGTTTCTGACTAGTCAGAAATGTATAATTTTCTCTTGAAATTAGAAAATTGCCAAAAGGACAAGACAAATATTCTTACCCCATTCGCAATTATGCTTACATGAAATAAGCCATATGTATTAAAACAATTCAGAAACATTCTGGAACTCCAATAATCTAGCTCAAATGAGCGACTAAATTTAAACTAATGTAGATATTTTTGCAGTGTAGCAGCAGCTTTGAGTAGTATTAATACCAATAGGAGGTTTGACAAGAATTGTTTCACTGAGGTGGCACCATGACTGGGTCACAATTTGAATTAAGAATGTAATTAGTGTTCTGGTTAACTCAAAAGTGCTTCTTTATGGCAATTTCCCAATTACTGTGTTGTAGTGACAATTCCAAAAGAACAATTGAACAACATTGAAATAAACTTGTTATTAACTCCCCATGTCAGCCCTATGTCAGGCACAAGACATGGCCCTGTGAGAGGGTGGCACCTATAGTATGAAGACAACAAATGAGAAATTGTTTTCTGCACCTGTCCCACTTTCACAATCTTGCTGATTTATTACTATTTAAATGGGTCAAATAATATACGAAGAAATGAGTCAGAGGCACTCGGATACATCAAAGGTTCTTAGTTTAATTCGCCAACGCGTTTCAACTTACAGTTTTCATCAGGGCTTTGTTTACCTGCCTTATCAGAGGAGCACCGGTTCCTGCAGCTTTGAGCCCCTGAGCACTCCTCGCTTCTTTTTCTTCAAATGGCTCAAATAATACTTGAGCCTTTGATCAAACTAAGCTACAGTGCCCACCAACCCCTGGTGCACCTGAGTAATAAATGATATACAGTTGTAGACAAAGATTCTTCAGTCTTCATCTGTACTCTGTTGTTAACCTGTAGGAGGAGTTAACTCCTCCCACTGATTTCTTCATAAAAGACCCACGAGCGGCCAGCATGCTCAGTGCTGATGAAGTTCTTTGGATAAAGAACGAAACGTCCTGCACTTCAACTACAGAGTACAAATCTTTGCCTACGATGGACAACTCTTGTACAACTCTTGTACAACTCTCGAGAACTTGCACAGACAGATTATATACAGTTGTGCTCAAAGGTTTACATACCCTGACAAACACTTACTGTATGCATTTCATAGAATAGGAATGATACACAAAAACCTTTATTTCACTCATGGTTAGTGGTTGCGTGACGCCATTTATTGTAAAAAATACAATAAACACTTTTCAACTAGAAACTAGCCAAATGTCCCTGATGAAAAGTTTACATATTGTAAACATCTTGAAACATTTTTCAAAGAGTCCAATATTTCAGCTGAAGTGAGTTTTTCTTTGAGTAGTTTCCGTTTCATTATGATTTCAAAAGAGTAAACTCAGTTCTTTGATAATAAATGGCTTCATATTTATTTATTTATTTATTTATTTATCAATCATATTCCATGAAAAATTGCCAAAAGATTCAAAGGGTTTGTAAACTTTGAGCACAACTGTACCTCTTTTAACACACAAGTAATAGTTTTATAAAGATTTTCCTCTTTGGCTTGTGTAATACTTGTTAATTGTTCGTATCTTGGACATTACCTGACAGAGACTGGATGGAACTTTCAGTGTCCTTTCTGACTTTAGTCCTGTCTCATAAATGAAGGCTGTTCTGTTCATTAAACTGCACTGATGGCATCATAAAGCCAAAGGTCTGCACATGTGGATGAGCGATGGAGGAAGGATAGAGAAGACTCACAGATGATGTATGCTCCACAGAGGACGTGCCAGGCTTTAAGAGGAGATCAAGATGGAGGAAACCAGTGCTGCCCAGTTGGACTCCAGCTCCAGTCACAGAGCCAAGTTTGGCTTTTGCACAATATGTACTCGGGCTCAAATTAGCTTCAGAGACTATGAAAAGCTTTATATCTGCTGCACTTTGAGGCATTAGCACTCGTCTGTAATACGCCGAAATTTTACAAGAAGAGCAAGACCTGCAGTAGATTGTAATCAATACAGCACAGTGCACAAGCGGACGGGAAGTTGAACAATGCAGAAGACAGAAATGTTGTGAATATGACAGCAGTGGCAGAGCCAGAGGGATGGCAGTTGTCGGGCTTTGTGCCGCTGTTACACTCACTCCTTTGACGTAGCGTTAGTTTGTGCTGCCTGCATCATGCGTGTTTGTCTCGATGGATTCATTCCACGATTGTTCACAGTGACGGTAGGATATTACTTAGTTTGGGGTTTGACTATAGTGAAACGGTCTCAACGCTGGTCTACCTGCTTTGTGTCGCCTTTTACGTGCTAATTTGGCAAACCTCTAGCCAAGGTTGACAGTAGAGGTTTGGTGTAATAGGTGCAATTTGCTGCTGTAGCCTACAACATGCTCAATATTGTATAGTGGCATATTATTTATTTATTCCAGACGGTTGTTTCTCCTGCCTGTGGGGAGTCGTACGCATTTCTGAAGCAGAGGTGGATCAGAGCAGATTCAAGGCTGGGGCCAAACCTGGAGGGATCGCTATCTTAATATTGTTAGGGCAGGACATGCAGTTAGCAAATCATTTCAAAGTTGGTTTGGCTGATTTAAAGACTTGTTGGTTGCAGTAAATAGAAATACATTACATTTTATTAGTCATAATGAGTGATCATGTGGGTTCTAAAAGTGCAGTCTGTTGATTTTCTTTTACCCCTTGATACCTAGACACCTCTTGGCTACTCCTGACAGAAGTGTGTACTGTGTGTTGTGATTACTACTGATTGTGGCAATATTGGAATTGGAATATAAATGATCTGAACCTCAGTGTCTTCCAATTTGTCCATTATGGGCATCTATAGAAATGCTAAGGGGATTATATGTGTATACTATAGTTATTAAAGATCTATCTTTAGAGTACATGCTTTCATCAGACTGAGAGAATACTATACTGTACCTATTAGGATGTAAAGGGAATTATTTCAATGCCGTGGACCAATGCTCTACATAAACATGTAGATGGCTCTTTATATGATGGCGATGTCAACATGTCAACTATTTTTTTACATTGTGTTTTTCTACCTGAAGCAGGGACTCAAAGCGCTGGGCAAAGTGGGTGTCTGGCAAGGACACAACAACAGTGTGCAGCTGCTGGAGCCTGGGTTCAAACCCCCGACTTTCTGGTCACGAGACGACCCGCTCTACCATGACTAAAACCTAAACTGAAAATGGAAGCGTGGCGGGGAGCATGATGGGGAAACACTTCTCAGAGTTTCATTAATAACGTGTCCCGAACGGTGAATGTCTTTAGCTTCAAGTGGCTTCAAGTGGCTTCAAGTGGCTTCAAGTGGTGCTGTTTGTTCTCCTGAGCAGCGCTGTCCGCAGAAATTCAAAGTCATTCTAAATAAAGGAGGATAGCCTTAATAATATATTCTCTCAGAAATATTGCCACTCTATTACGCCTATTTCATCAACCACAAGAGCAAGACGGAAGTGGAGAGTCAAATGTTACAGTAGAAAGTTTGAAAATGAGGAGAGCGAGAGAAAGTAAAGTCTGTTATAATGACTGTTATTGAGTTGTTTTCATAATTTCACCTTCATGGGCTAAGTTGACGCTTGTTTACATTATATACTGCATATAATAATTTTTAATATTTTTTGATTGTGATTTGTCATCCTACATTGATGGTGGGGTGTCATACCACTGCTTTAAAAAAATGAATTTCCTTTTCCTTTATACATTCCCAGCACTTTCCAATGTGTTTATTACGTACGTACAAACTTCAGCATCCTGGCATCTTTTCCCTGTGTTTCTATGAATGAATTTGGCTCTTCTCTCTGGTCCCTGGGTCAGTCCCCCTCACCATCTGTGCACTGTTGGCCCAGGTCCTCCTCCTATCCCGAACCTGCCAGGTGTGTGTGTGCCTCTCATGGACGTCTGCCCTGTCTGCTGTACCATAGACAACCTTTCTGCTCCAAATGTGCCGGACCGTCTCCTAAAAGTCTCCTCGGGGCTAATACGCGAGTGCTCTTCTCATTGCGCCGCTTGTAGAAGTTCACGCTCTCATTGTTGGCCGTGTTTGTAATTGTGCTGGTCCGAACTCGAAGCCAAAAGGAGCGTCTAAAGTCCCTCGGCGTTTGGCAGGTGGTGTGAGGGTTTGATGTGGGCTTCAGAGCCAGGGCGAAAATGGAGGGAAAAGTTTGTTGTCCGCTTGGTTTTATGATGCAGTGTCCTAGGGCGACCTGTATCTCCTAAAAGGTTTTCTTTTAGCTTTCACTAAAATATTCAGACAAGTATTAAGGCAAAGTGCTCTCCGAGTATTGAAACAGAAATATTTATACATACAATAATGGCACAAGACAGAAAAATGCATTTATATAACAGTGGCAAGCGCATAAAACATGGAAATTACAGGTAACTACAGGCTAATTTACAAGTATCTAGTGGGATCAGTGTTAAGTTTGACAATATATTTCAACTTGATGAAAATGTAATTTAGTCAAATTATTCTCTTCAGTTTTAGTCACTTTTGGTGGACTCATATTTTATGTAAATATAGTTGACTAAATCTAAAATGAATTTAGTTAACTTTACATTCATATATTTGTATTCAAACATAAGATATTGTCTGCTTCATGGAGCTTCTCCCACATGAACAAAGCGCAGACCATTTCATTTGGCAGTGAGTCTTTCAAACTCTGTCACAAATGTTTTTAGTCCCACCTTTACATTTTTATTTAGTCCTTTTAGGCAATGAAAATATCAAGTTAGTTTTAGTCTCATTAACTAATATATATTTTTATTCTTTTGTGACGCACTTTGTGACTTCTGTCTGTGAAAGGTGCTATGTAAACAAGCTTTGTTTGCTTGCTTTTCATATTAACTGTGATATTTATTTCCGTGTGGATATACATTATTTGCCAAATGAAACTGACTATGATAGCGCTACAGTATAATTATAAGATTTTTTTAGACCTCCTGAACAACAGCTTCATCCGTCAGACTGCTAGGAAGATGAACTCTCTCCCTCCCAATGGTGTATAGGCCTATATATTGTGTACATATTTTTAGATTTATTTTTAACACTAGATACATGAAGCCTAGTTATAACATTGTACAGCCCGGATCTGCACAGTAGCTCAGGAGCTCTTTCGAAGTAGCTCGCCAAAGGATTTTATCAATTCAACATACGCTTGAGGAGTCAAATTTTAGATGTATTTTTTGTTCTGAACTAAACATTTACGAGAAAAGTGGAAAAAATAAAGTGGAAACTACCGCAATTTTCTTTTATATTATTGAATTATCATATGTATTTCTTTGTAGCATAAGTAGCTCAGGCCGCTGGTACAAGCGGCCGAAATGAGTTTCCTCCGGAGGGTGGCTGGGCGCACACTTAGAGATCAGTCACCCGGGAGGAGCTCGGAACAGAGCTTCTTCTCCTCCACATCGAAAGGAGCCAGCTGAGGTGGCTCGGGCATCTGTTTCGAATGCCTCCTGGTCGCCTCCCTCGAGAGGTGTTCCAGGCACGTCCCACTGGGAGGAGGCCCCGGGGAAGACCCAGGACACAAGGTCTTTAGGCTGGCCTGGGAACGCCTTGGGATCCCCCGGGAAGAGCTGGAGGAGGTGTGTGTGGATCGGGAAGTCTGGGCATCTCTGCTCAGACTGTTGCCTCCACGACCCAGCCCCGGATAAAGTGGAAGAAAATGGATGGATGGATAAGTAGCTCACTGCCATTTTTCTTCCACAAAAGTAGTCAAAAAGGTTGGAGTTTGGCAAGCCAGCTCAGGGAAAGCTCTTGTCATTGGTCAAAGCGACAGCCTACTCTGATTAGTTGGATCTCAGCAACTAATCAGAGTAGGCTGAGAAGAAAAAATATAATAATAGATATTATTAGCAAGTTCACATCAAATTCAAGGTCAGGGGGTCAACTTTGCAGATTTGATAAAATCTGTAATACATTTAG
>OMNZ01038468.1:0-10304 GCA_900303255.1 Lesueurigobius sanzi | reverse complement strand
GTGTATTTTTTTTTTTTAATTACTGTTCGTGTTCTGTGTTGTAAAATTTAAAATAATAAAATACATCTCTATATGGGCACCATTAGTTAAGTATATCTCTATATGGGCACCATTAGTTAAATACATCTCTATATGGGCACCATTAGTTAAGTATATCTCTGTATGGGCACCATTAGTTAAATACACCTCTATATGGGCACTGTTCTGTCTTGTAAAACTGTTCTGCTTAGGGCTGTGCAATTAATTGAATTTTGATCACGATTTCTCCAAATTAATAAAATCGAGTTGGAACGATTCTTTAGGAAGAAGAGCTTTTATATACAGTAAATAAAGCTCTTCTTCTTCTTCTTTAGGCATTTTCCGTTGACTGAGGTTTTCTGAAAGAGACGGGCATGCGCAATTCAGTCTCTACCCCAGAGCATTCAATGCGGCCCCGCAAGCTGTGTGTGTGTGTGCGCGTGTGCGTGTGCGTGTGCGTGTGTGTGTGTGTGTGTGTGTGTGTGTGTGTGTGTGTGTGTGTGTGTGTGGTGACCTGCAGCATCTTATTCAGAAAACAGCACAAGCGAAATGGCAGAGGGAGGACCTCCGACAGGGGCAGATCCCACCAATATTTCACACCCTGTTTTTCTTTTCTACGCATTGTCTGACTCGTTTGATGGCTGATTCTATCTTTTTTTCTGTGTCTGCCGCTACGCAGTGTTTACTATCCTCCTGCTCTCAATGACAGCCTGGAGCACACACGTGTTGCTCTTATCATTGGCTCCTATGCCTTATGCCCCGCTCTCTGATTGGTTTAATAGGTTTTTAACCAAACAACAATCACATTAATATTACTATTACATACTTTTTGTGAAGGCCTACACCCGGCCTATACATGACCTAAACGTGGTCTAAACATGGCCTAAACCCAGTGGCGTGCGGTGCATTTACTACCTAGGCCCTCTGTGGCACAGTAATGTAAGCTCCAATACTAAGTCATTAAAACTATGTGAAGCATGAAACGTGCCCTTCTTGACGTTCGTTATAACCAAACATTTGCTATTAAAAATCTAAATAAAAATCTAAATTTCAACTCAAAATGTAATAATAATCACAATTTTGTTAATGAAAAATGATGCTCCTACTGGAACGCGACCCCGGGTCCCCCGTGTGGAAACCAATGTGCTAGTGACTGAGCTACAATCACACTGCGATGCCAGGTGCTGGTGCTCATTTTGCAAAAAGGCATTACTTACCGATTGATATTCTCAAAAAACGAATTAGTTTTGACTTTTATTATTCCTTTACTTCAAAAACAAGCTCTACAGTACAGGGAAATATTGAACTGGTTTAAACTTTTAACTTATATTATAGTCCATTATTTTGTCGGACTCATAGTAAATTATAATCAATGTCACACAAATTGTATGACTTTTCTTGCAAAGGTCTTCTAGAAAATGGGTTGGCGATTACATCGTCAAACAAATCAAAGTATTCTCCCCCTTACGACAGTTCTACATAAAAAAAAAAGTAATGCTTGGACCTGTGTTTGTGCAGGAGATTTGACTCTTGTTAGCGCTCATCAGTTTGACAGAGGTTACAGCCAATCAAACACCATTAAGATTCTGATGTCAGCAAAAGCCCTCTAGATGGCCCTGTAGTCATTATACCTCAGTGTCAGCTTGGCTGGAGGACTCACTTAGATCATTGCCCACTGTAATATACAGAGCCTTCACTATCGCCTCTGAGGGCACAGGAAGAACTCTCGGCCACACGGAGCAAAAAAATCGGATTGGACGACAATATTACGTTATAAAAAGTTATAAAACACAAATAATAATATGATTTTATTCTATTTTTTTTTTTTTCTCAAAATAGTTTAGGCCATCAGGGAAGGCCTTGCTCGCACGCCACTGCCTAAACCTGGTCTAAACATGGCCTAAAAAAACGTTTGAAGGCAGTACTTATTGTAAGATTTTGAGAAATTCTGATAATCGTGAATAATGCTAAAATCACAACATATTTCCCTACAATAATCGTTACTGAAAAATTTTGAATCATGAGATCCCTATTGCACTTTTCAATCTTAACACTTAATAATAAATGTCAAATGGAATTTGGTTTATAACTTATAAACTGACTTTCTGAATTTCTACGTTTTTAAGGTAAATATATTCCATACTGTATCTCAATAAGTATCAGATTGGCCCCTAAGTGTCGTGATACGCATCGGTAAAACGTGCATCGTCACAGCCCTAGAAAATGAAGGTAATGTTGGCTGTTTTTACTAATGCAATGCCTTATTTTTGTATGAAAACATAAAATGACAGAAAGAATTGCTCCTTACTCACCCTCCTTACTCACCAGCAGCGTCTTGCCTTAAAGATGTAAAAACTAGTACAAACACTACAAGCTGATTCTAAAGTGTTGAAACGTTTATCCATTGATTTTCATTACTTTATATTTGGGATGCAATGGCCCGGAGCATGTCTCATCAGCAAGCAACACCAAATTGACTTTCTCCGAACATGCTTCCAGCTTGCAAGCGATTTATAAATTTTATGACCCAAAATAACACCAGATTTATCATTTGTAGGTTAGGAAACACCCTCCAGTTATCCGTAAAACCGGGCCAGCGCACCTGTTCACCAATCCAACGCGACGGTTCACTGAGGATCAACAACTCGCTCTCAGCATTTGGGTAATTATTTCACAAGCTGGCAGAAATTCCTCTAATGCTGCAAGATGGTAAGCTCAAATTTCTATGATTTTATGCACTCCCAAATAATAGTTCATGGACTATTTTATGGAAATGGTCTAATCTCACAGGAGACAAATTTTATCGGGTACAAGTCTTCGAAATTGTGGCTTTTAAAGTAATGAGGGAGTGTCCTTATCTGCAGGGTCTGAGGAAATTCTCAAAAATGGTGGCTAAATGAGGAGCATCATTTTCAGATTTGGGTTTGGTCAGCGCCGAGTATGGGACGAGTGAATATTGCAATATATAGTGTCTTTGAGTGCCACCTCCCTCCCCCCCAAAAGGAAAAAACACAAACAAAAAAACAAACAAACATAAAACCAATGCGTTATGAATGAATGATTGAATAGTTTTATTATTGTGTCTTGCATACTACTGTGTGCTCAGTCCTTTCATGGGCTTGTCAGACACTAAACAAAAGATCAGTTGCTAGACAGAGACATAATATACAATACTTATTTAACTTCATAGCTAGCATACCAAGGTTTTTTTTTTTTTTTTTTTCTCTGTCACACTTTTCAACCTCTAGTAGACACTCTTTGCGGCAGGCAAGAGGGGTGAAGTGTCTTGCCCAAGGACACAATGACGTGTGCACCTGCAGGAGCCGGAATAACAAACCCTCGACCTTCTGGTTATGAGACAACCCACTACGCTATCTGCAGCACTGGACATTGGCTAGTCACTCTAGTTGGCCTTGGTACTATCTGTAGCCCATTCGTCCATGGGAGTGGATCTCTCCTCCTTGTGGTTCTCCTCCAGGTTTCTCAGTTAGTTAGTTTCTCAGTGGGTTTTTTGAGTTTTTCCTTGCCGTAATGGAGGGTCTAAGGAGGATCCTCTAGGCTTCTTAATTCTTATTTGGGTTTGTTGTCTTGGGTTCTTATTCACCAAGAAGACGAATGCAGTGAACATAACATTCTTGTTTTACTGTTTTGATGTCTGCGGAGTCCTCTGAGGCGACTCTAGTTCTTACTACAACAACATACATTACAAAAATAAATTGATTGATTGAGAAGAACATGTGTCCCTACTGCAAAGCACACACAAACAAACCAAGCCTAAAGGAAAAGTAGCATGGGCAACTCGAATCAATGAAATAATAAATGTCATCATTCAGTGTTATTATCCGTTTGTCATTTTTACAGATTTTTTTTTTTTCATTTTCAGAAAATGTGTGAACAAATGAGTGAATTACTGGCATTATTTATCCCGTGTGAATGAACAACGTCCTGGATAATTTCAGTTTTGAATGAAGAATGACAGACTCTGCACAGAGCTCCCAAAGTATTTAATTCTCACCACAGAGTAAGGTTTCGGGCGTGTTAACCCTTCATCAGACAAAGAAGCAATGGCTACACACCGGTATTTGTACCCTAGGTCAGTGGTTCCCAACCTTTTTTGTCTCACGTACCCCTTGGGCCTTTCATTTAAGCTCCGAGTACCCCCTGCTTCAATGGTTTTGTTGATTAGTTAGAAAGTGAATGACAAAAACTCCAATTTAACAGGTAACGGACGGGTAAATACTTTCAGAATCTCACTCTTTGTAGTTAAATGTTTTAAAATGTCTTTTCCTTGACCATAATAATCAAAAATACAATTTGTTTCATCTTATTTTTTAACTGAAATGATTCCAAGTACCCCCTGCTAACCTCTCGCATACCCCCGTACCCCTGGTTTGATAACACTGCCCTAAGTGATTAGGTGATCACCTGACCAAAAGCTCATATCACATAGGTCATCACATGACAACAGTATTTACGACAGACAATTAAAGAGGTGGTGTTGATACACATGCATATTAGAAAGGTATCATTAGTATGTGTGTATCTGAAAACATGCAAGCTGCTTCGTAAACAAAAATATGATACATGAGTAGATACAGAGTAGCCACTCTGAAAGTGATGACAGAAAACCACAATATGGACCACAGCATATTCAAAAGACAAAGGTATATAAATACATGAAATATTTACACTATTTACAAATGGACCAATAATAGCAGTACATAAGAAATTGTACATATAAGAAACAGATATGTATGTGTGCAGGGGCGGCCCGAAGGAAGAGCGAGAGAGAATATGATATAATAATTTCAGTTTCAGGGTCCCAAGGTAATTGTAATCCTGTGCGAATAGGGCTGAAGACACTGGGCAAAGGAGAGAAGCCTCATGTGTGAAACAAACACTGTCTCTGAGCATCAGTGATTAGGAGGATTATCTTCAAATAAATTGGGACCAAACTGCAGTGGCTCAGTCCAGGTTTGAGGAGAGTCTGGATGTAATTACACAGAGCCATGTGCCGGACACACAGCACATGGAGAGCGTTCCAGTCTGCAGAGCTACAATAACTAAAGCCTGTTTGTCCCCATCTGTTCGGCCTCACCACTCAGCTCCCGTATCTCACTGCTGGTGGATTTCACTCAGTCTTAATTGATTTGTAACTGTGCCTTTGCCGTTCTGATCACTCTGGCACACGCACACGAATATGTGTTGACGCAACACAACTTTTTTCCCTGTAATTATTGGACATGTGTCCAAACAGTTGGACGCTTTCACACAAACGGCAGTTCCCAGATCTTTGGGATGTGACAGCGCCACGTTTCAGCATGATTTGTTTATATTTTCTCTCAAGGTAAATAAACTTGTCAAGTGTGTTTTTCCAGAATGTTCGCAGAGTAAATTTGTGCAAAATGTGTTGATGGGATTATTGGATAAATCTTCATCTCGAACCGTGGGTGTTCATTTTGTGTTTTTCAGATGCTAAGCCACAACACATTTTCATTTAACTAAATTGTTTGAAACAGTATTAGCCGCAGAGACTCGAGATTTTGCTACGTTTAACTGCTATGTTCATTTTTAATATTATTTTTTATTGTGAGTTTGTGGTGCTTTAAGATGCGCAGAAAGCCTGGGGACAAGCTGTAGCCATTTGGCCGGTGTCTCGCGTTAGACCCATTGTTCTGTTGCACAAGGCGTAAGGCCGCGCAACCAAACCACGCTATCGCCGTATGCGTTCTTGCATGTTGGCGTCTGCAAGGAGCTCATGTCCTTGATTGGCATGTGTTCCACCTGCTGTCCTTTGGCTTCGGTCGTTTTGGTGAGGGTGCCAAGTGCCTCGCATGTGGGGTTCTCCAACTGACGGATTTGGTTCCTACCTCCCCTTCCTTTTCCTGGTTGTGACGCTTCGATCTGGTCACTGTTTCTGGGTGGAGACGAAGCGCGATCCAGCGCACTCGCTAAAGGCTCTTAAGAAATGAGCTGAACGGGACTGAACTGAACTAACGTGACCCCCGCCGTGGTTCACACGCTTACAGCGCGGTCATTCGCACCATTGCACCACAAACAAGGTAACGGGCACGCTCATAGTAGGCCTTTCGTAGGACCTACCCATTACGCATGGACTGCTGTACTCTTGTCCCCAAACGAGCTCCAATTTAAAGGAGCGGGGCAACTGAGAAAGGTTCAGACCTTTCTCAGTCATGTGACTTGGAATGAAATGCCGGCCTGTTGGTTGGCATTCCGCTGATTTGCTCCATCTGCTGCATGTTATTAGCTGTTCTATACAATGCTGTTACTGGTCTTGCCGCTCTCCAAGACGGTTCAGCACTTGAGTGGTCAGGTCAGACAACGATATCTGAACAAATGCTCGTTTGTCGGAGCTCAGGACCCGTCATGTGACTTTTGCTGCCCACAAGACTCTGATTGGTCAGAGCATAGTGATATAGCATGTTTTGATTTTAATTGCTTGCAGCAACCCATTGTTGCAACATAAGTTCCGCTGCCGATGATGTCAGCTGAGAAAGGTCTATACCGATGATTATACAGATTGTGCGGCCCGATCACATCACTTGGAAACTGCGTGCTAACTGCTAACTCTCCACTACCGAAGCAGAGATGAAAACTTCCCCTCCCGCATAGTAGCTACACCCACACTACACCTCTCACATGGGCCAGGCACAACATAAAAACCCATGTGCAGAGATTGCACAAAAGTGCTTGAAGAAAGAACGGATTGCAACAACAGCTAGCTATTGCGGGATTAGCATAGCTTGATGAAGTTTATTAACAATTGTTAGCTAGAAAATCATCTCTGCCGAGAAATTATTGTGTTCATTAGTGCCCCAATATTTGGTCATTTTTGTATCACGCATCCAGCAGTTACGAAGCTGCTTTATTTTTTATTTTGTGGACAGGAACCAAATGAGCATTTACCGGCACCTACTGTCCCAGATCTGTGATTACTAGTGAGCCTTGCTCCACAATACTGCATGTTGTGGCTCTTGTTTCCCGGGCAACAGACCCTTTGGGGAAGCTGCCCTTTTTTTTTTCTTTTTTTTTTTACATTACTATTATAATATCAAAAATTGGAATAGTACATTCAATAAATGTCAAAATATAAATAATTTGTTTCTTACTTCACTGTGTATTTGTGGGTACGGGAACGTGCCTACCTTTTTAGCGACATGAACCCGTCCATTAAATTTTAAATTTTCCCCCTATATCTCATACTTTCATGGTTTTAGACCACACTTGTGTGTAAATAATGCAGTTCTGTTTAGTGTTTGGTTCATATATTATAAATGGAGCCACACATGGACAATTTGCTCCATTGGGTGAGTGTCCTTATAAGCAAAAGGTTGTGGGTTCGAAGCGAGCCTGTTGCTTTCCTTTTGTAATCCTGTGGGTTGGTAATTTGACAAAACATAAATCGGCACCTATGCCACTGATATTGTCAAATCAAATTGTCATTAATATACAATAAAAAGCAACCTGAAATATATTCATAATTTTGAAAGGGGTAAAAACAAAACAAAAAAATAAATATAGGGCATGATCAGTCCGTAATAGAACCCTGACCGACGACGTGAAAGGTTAAATTGTATCCGCTGTCCCACGCATAAGTGCCCTTTGCACAAACCTTTGTGCACGTCACAGCTCCAAACTTTAAAAAAATATATATTTCTGATCAAAACGCCGCATGAGTGGCATTAATAATTCAGAGCGAGCCTCTCGGTGAAGAACAGAAGCATTAGCCTGGCCTTGTTTAGTGGAATAACATTTCAATTTGAAATGTCAACCTCTCCCGTTCAGACGTTCCTTCTATTACATGAATTGATGGCTATTGATCATGAGTGATGTTCATTGTTCGAAATGTAGCTCCCATCGTCTGCCTAACATTTAAGAGAGCTATGTGACCGAACTAAAAAAACAAGTCACTCTGCTAAATTCATTTTATGTGCTACCCAGTTGTTTACTTGCAAAGTTTGATGCAGTAAAGCCAGGTAAAGTCAATAATATCTTGGCGAACAGTTCACGCAGACTATATTAGAGTGTGGTATCTCTTAGCGGATTTATTTCGGGCGCGTCTGGGGGTATGCAAGCATTAACCCATGAAAAGGTCAGTCTGCAGCTAATTTACCAGTGTGTAACTAATTTGGAGCACTAATTTTAGGCCTGTCAGACGGTCATTGTGGGGAAGAGGAGATACTGCAGACGAAACCACACCACTTTGATAATGATGAGGTTTGTGGCTAGTTTAATCTCTTTCACCTTCATGCATTTCTCCTTACATTTTTCTTACACTCTTGCAACATCTGCACTTTTGTAGCACCTACATCCATCAAATCTTTCAGTCTTGTTGAAGGTTCACAGCAAGATTTTTCAATATTGAATTCCTAGCCTGATTTATTTAACTTTGAACTCCTTTTGAACAAGGCAAGGTTAAATAATCCAGTTTGCAAAGAGAAAATCTTATTCATCTTGCATGATAAACAGTGTTGGGAATAACGGCGTTTATGCATAACGCTGTTACTAACAGCGCTACATTTTCAGTAACGGACTAATCTATTTAATTACTCTCGCCATCGTTACAATGCCGTTATCGTTACTGGGAAAGCAAAGTGGCACTGGTTACAATTCGGTTGAATGAAGCGCCACTGTGTCGGGCTTCTAGGCAGCACACAGCCACGCATCAGCAACTCAGCTGCGTGGAGAGCCAGAGAGCAGGGGTGGTGATGATTGGCTGAGAAGTAGAGGGGGCGGAGTCTCTTCTCACTCTTGTTTGAGAAAATCAATGCTGGTATAGAATTCAAGTGTAAGCTAAAACAGTACAGTAACTTTTTTTTTATTTTATTTTTTAAGACAGGTTGGTCCCTTGAGACTCAATGTCTCATTTACAAGAGAGACCTGTTTCAAAACATGCAAAATACAAACAGAACAAATACAAGTATAAATACAAAGGACACAGGACATAGTTTAAAATTTCTAGTTAAAACAACAGCAGTTTCCTATAGATTCTTTCTCCAGACCTTGTAATAAGACTCTAAATTCTCCAAGTGTGACCAGGCTGGACAGCTTCAGGTCCTGCTGAAGCTTGTTCCAGCTGGAGGGACCAGAGAAGGAGAAGGCCTTTTTCCTCAGCTCTGTGCGGACTGCAGGGACACTGAAGGAGACAGAGGTCTGGGAGCGGAGGCTGTGATAACTACACATGGAAATGGGCCGATGTGTTGAATTGGTAGCAATTGTGCCAATAAATAGGTGATACCTTGATAGGTGATGGGAAAATAGGCTAAAACAGAGCCAAACTGTGAGTCCCCTGCCCTGAGCCCTCAGCTCAGCTGCAGGCAGTGGGCAAAACAGACAGACCTGTGTGTAGTAAGAATGAAACTATGACAAACAGCAAATGCGATGGTGCGCTCGTGTTTATTTCATTTATTGGGCTTTGGGCAACGAGACTCGTAAAGTCCAGGGCGAAAACCCCGGGCCTTGATTTTCCACAAGACAATGTGTTTAGGGTCGTTGTCTTGTTGAAAGATCCAGCCCCGGCGCAACTTCAACTTTGTCACTGATTCCTGGACATTGTTCTCCAGAATCTGCTGATATTGAGTGCAATCCATGCGCCCCTCAACTTTAACAAGATTCCCAGTCCCTGCACTGGCCACACAGCCTCACAGCATGATCGAAACACCACCAAATTTTACTGTAGGTAGCAAGTGCTTTTCTTGGAATGCTGTGTTCTTTTTCCGCCATGCATAACGCCCCTGGTTATGCCCAAATAACTATTTTAGTTTCATCAGTCCACAGCACCTTATTCAAAAATGAAGCTGGCTTGTCCAAATGTGCTTTAGCAAACCTCAAGCGACCCCGTTTGTGGCGTGTGCAGAGAAAAGCGTTTTCCGCATTACTCTTCCATACAGCATCTCCTTGTGTAAAGTGCGCTGAATAGTTGAACAATGCACAGTGACAACATCTGCAGCAAGATGATGTTGTAGGTCTTTGGAGCTGGTCTGTGGGTTGACTGTGACTGTTCTCACCATCCTGCGCCTCTGTTTATCTGAGATTTTCCTTGGTCTTCCACTTCGGCCTTAACTAGAACTGTGCCTGTGGTCTTCCACTTCCTCACAATGTTCCTCACAGTTGAAACTGAGAGCTTAAATCTCTGAGATAGCTTTCTATATCCTTCCCCTAAACCATGATGTTGAACAATCATTGTTTTCAGGTCATTTGAGAGTTGTTTTGAGGCTCCCATGTTGCTACTCTTCAGAGAAGATGCAAAGAGGAGAAACACTTAC